>VUYV01000020.1:1646254-1664183 GCA_008711295.1 Anarhynchus alexandrinus | reverse complement strand
TGGGGGGGGACGGACGGGATGGGGATGGGGATGCCCGAGCGGGGCGGTGGGTGACCTTGAGGCGCCGGCGGCAGGCAGGCGGGGAGAGAGCCCGGTGCGGCCGCTCCTCGGGAGTCCCACCGGGAGCGGAGCTGCCGTCCGGGCGCTGCCGGGGTGTCCCGCTCCCAGCCCCACCGGGGGGGGGGGGGTCAGGCGGGCAGGGGCGGCCGGGAGGGCTTCGGCCCCGGCCGGGGTGTTGGTGGGGAGGTGAGGGGTCCCGTGGGTTTTGCTCCCCTCGGGATGATGCGGGAGAGCTCGGAGGACCAGGAGTGCTCTGCGTGAGCTCCGGCTATGTTTTTTCCTAATCCGTGGGCAGCCCCAGCTGGTGTAGGGGGTAAGGTTGAGCATCAGCACTAATGCCGGCACTCAGGGGAAAACTTGAGGTCGGTTGTTGTATTTGTTGATCTCCCAAGGATGCTCAGGTAGCTATCACAGAGCTCACTGCAGCGTATTTCACTCAGAGATAACCTGCCTGGTTGCAGGGACGAGTGGGAAAGTGTCTTCAGACCCTCAATCTGAACTCACAGCATCCTCAGGGGACACACACATACAGAGCTCAGGAAGGGTCCAGACCCATCTAGGTCCAGTTATTGCAGGTAGAGCTCAGCTTCCTTGGCGGTCTTAGGAAAGCAGGTGTCCTTGCGGGTACTTCCCCAGACCCAAACTGGGGAAAAGCATAAGCTGCAGAATTTGCTGGAAATTGCTTCACTTTTTCTGGGCTCTGAGGCTCAGCCTTAGGGTTGGGATGAGTGGCTTGCTCGTGCCCACTCTGTTGCCTGGGATGGGGAAGGAACAGTCCGTAGGCCTGGTGGTCTCGCTCAAGGAGATGCATCCGAGGGTAATTGCCAGCCACTGCTTCTTATGGGAATAGGTGTGGCAGCTGAGGGTGCTGCTGAAGGAGCTCATCTTCAAAAGAGGCTGGGGATGCGTTTCCTCTCGCCTTTCCCCTGTTTCCATGGGAACAGCAGCAAGCAGGAGCAGCCTGCTCTGAATTTCGCTGCCTACTGCTCAGGCACCCCCTGCCCAATCCTCTAGGCAGACTTTGGCTCTCGAAGGTGTCAGACCCCTCCTCACGTGATGGATCCCAGGCCTCCAAGGAGACCTCACCAGTGTGCATGTACCACCAGAGCAAGGCAAACAGGCACAAGCCCAGAGCTGCCAGGATTTCTGTAACAGCACTCTATGCTATTGCATGCGCACTAATAGTTGCGAATAATTTGCATATGTATACACATTTCTGCTTTTTATAGTGCTAGGGACTCCTGGAGGAAGTGACCTCAGCTAGACCAAAAGGTGCCTGTGGAATGATCAACCTCCAGGAACAGCTCTGGTTTTCTCTCAAAGATGGGAATGTCACCCAAAAAGAGCAAAGCAGAAGGGTGGAGAGGAAAAAAAAATAATTATACGAGTTTATGTCTTTGCATTTAGTAGCCCATGATAGCTTTTTCTCCAGGGAATTTGTCCATTCACTTTTGAATTCATTTTAACTTTGGACTTGTAGATGCTGTGTGCATCTACAAGTGGCAAGGAGTTCCACAGCCCACCCACAGACTCAAGGAGCAGCTTCCTTCCGTGTGCCCATTTTGGGCTTGTTATCCACTAGGACTAACCCTTGGGAAGCGGGCTGCTGCCACCCCTGTGGACCCGCCCACACAGGGCCCTGCGATTTATCTTCCACCAGTGGATTCAGTAGCTACTGGTGAACCAGAACTAGGGGGTTTTGTATCAGGCATCTTTAAGACTGGTCCTGGCAGCATGTTTTATGTGTCTTAGAGACAACGCTGCCAAGCACATCACTGCTATGCTACTTTTGACCTGAGGTGTCACAAAGAAGTTCTGTGCCCTGCTATGTCCAAACTGAAGTTGTACAAGTTCTCAGCCATTTTCTGTGGAAAAATAAGGCTAAATGACGTGTACGCCATTTGGAAACTGAAGCAAGAAGGCCAACATTCAAGATTGTGTTCCGTGTCACCATCACAGGGAGATCCCAGGAGTCTTAATTATAACACAGTGCCCTAAACACTCAACCCCTCATTCTCTTGAGGACAAAAGACAAAACAATCTTTGCTCTAATACGTGAGAATCCCCCCAGTTATTTGTGTATGTTTTGAGATGCTCTACTGTTAGATCATGTTAGAGAGCAGGACATTTCTGATACAGGAGCACTTCTGATGTGACAAAATGGTCGGAAAAGGTAAGGAGGCTTTTAAGAAGACATGGTGACTGAAGTAGAGATGATGCCCTTACTGGGATATCAATAGGTTTGTTCTCCGGATACCCTCTATCTGTCACCCTGCAGGGACATTTGTATCTGGTCCAAGAAGATGTAAAGCATTCAGTCATATTAGCGATATTCTCCATTCATTTACCATAATGTGTCAAGCCAGAAAAGGTCTCACACTTCTGCCTCTGTTGGTTACAGAAAATAGCCTTGTAGCTCCCAGTTAAGTATGGTTTTAGTTGTTACTTATGCAGTAAATTTGCATTTCATTTCTGGAAATATTTTCATAGAGGCTGCATTTTAAACCAGGAGACCATAGATACCTACCCTTTGGCTGGTATTCGTGGCCTAAGTATAAAACTGGATTTTGCAGCAAATTTCTGTAGCGTGGTATATAGAACATTGGGTTTAGCTTTATTTTGTCCAATAGGTCAAATGTCATCAAATCTTAGTCTTTTGTTTTGAAGCAATCGATTCCTAGCAGTCTGTTGCTTTTTTGCTCTTAAGAAGATGCGTAGCAGAGAATCCCCTCGTGTTGGATGCAGGATTTTCTGAGCTCAGAAACTAATGCCTATTAAATTTAGAAATTTCAAGGATATTTTATGCTGGCTGCCTGAGCCTTCCAGAACGTGTTGCTCCAATTAAATTACTCCTTAATAATGCAACAAGGGGAGGGTGGGTGAAGAAACGTGCCTCTTGCTCCAGTTAAACAACATCCCTTTGCCATTGCTGGTCGGTGGTGTTGACTGCAGGGGTGCCATTGACCTCTGCAATCACTGTCCTCAGGGAAACCTGTGACATTATTTACGTTTTCCTTGGCTACATTCAGACTTCATGTCTGCTGGGAGGAGATCCAGGTGTGCCCTTTATTGTGGGAAGGAAAGCAGTAGGGGTCACTAATTTGTGACTGGGGAACCGGTTTCTGTTCAGCATCACTAGATGGGGATCTGCAAGTCCCCATGGGCGAGATGCCAGCGGTCCACAAATGCGCAAAGTCTTAAACCTCGTGAAGTAGGTGGGTTTGTAGCTCCTGTTCAGGGGCGTATTTCACAGATGGGAATCGCTGTTGTTGGAAACTCTTTGATCCCTGCTCTGATCCTTCCCTTTCCAACTGGCTGCCTGTGTGCAGTTTGCTTATTTTCCATCCAGCCCCATGAGAGTCTGTTTCTTCATCACCACAATTATTTGTGAGGCTCCGCAGAGGCTTCTGGCTCGGGTTAAATTGCTTTTCTCTCTGCAGCAGCCCAGCAGGATACCCAGGGCCCTCCCTCACATCCCCCCTAGAAATGAAAAGCGGATTCAGAGCTGCCCAGATGCTGTTTGGCGGTCCCCAGGACCTCTTGTCCGATGTAACTCTAGAGCAGTGGGGACCACCCCAAGTGCCTAGAAACTGAGCCAAATCCTCCTCTGGCAAATGTTTTCTTCTGCCTGAGCTTTTTGGCCCATCACCCCCAGAAAAGAGTAAGACATGGACACAAAAGGCTCACAGAATTTAGCCTATCCATTGTTACGGTCCGGGGAGTTGCCTCCCTAAAAGCAGAAAATAGGTTTTTGTTGCAATTTCTTCCCCATGCTGAGTGGTTGGAGCTGACACATCCTGGTCTGGGGAATCATCCTCTTGTCGTCCAACTCTCCCCACAGACCCGGGCAGGTGGGGGAGACTAGGTCATTCTGGGGAAGGGGCTAAAAGCCCACCCCACAACCATCTGCATTATTCAGGGACCATCGCATGGGCCGGGGCTGGAGGGAAGGCCAATGTCCCGGGGAATGGCTGTGACCCCACCTTGGGGAATGGCTGCGATCCCACTTTCAATGTGCCGGGAGCGCCCGTTACCTGGGCAACACGGACTCATTCATCATTTATTCATGGCGCCTGGGCTCCTCCATCCCTGGGGATGGCCACCTGCCCTCTGCATGCCCCGTGCTCCTCCTCAGCACCTGAATATTTCAACAGGCAACCAGCTTGCTCACCCCCACCTCCCCTCCCCGCCACCCTGAGCCAGCCATCCTGCTCACCCCTCTCTCCCAAATCCTGCCTGGGCTCCTCACTCGCTTACAGGAGTGTGGCTCCACCAGGCCTGTTCCCAAATCACTCTGATGCAAGTGTGGAGAGACACAAGCTCTAATTCGGTCTGGCAGCTGGGAGGTTTAACTCTCCTGAGAGCAGAGCCGAGCTTGCATGAGTAATACCTCTGGCAGCTCTGTGCAACTTGCTAGGCACCAGCGGAGAAGCCACTTGGAGCACCGTAAGGAGGCAAGGACTGGGCTAGCGGGGGGCTGCAGGGCTATGGTGAGGGGCTGGGGTGAAGCAGGAAGCAATTCAAGCAGAAGCAACTCAAAAATGGAAATTAAGCCATCCTCCTTTCTAAGGCCATCAGGTCCAGAGTGGCGATGCCGAAGGCCGGGATGCAGCATTGGCAGCATCCGTCCTGCGCTCCCTGGCCCGGTGAGCGGAGGGGTGGTTGGGTGAGTTGAGGGTTTTGTTCTGTCTTATCCTGCCGGATAAACTGTGCTTCAAGAGTCGTGAATAAATGATAGCCCGGTGACAGAGCACTGCCTTGCTCCACACAGCTATTCCATGGGAAGGGAGGAGCGCTCTTCCTTAAAGTGGTGTGGCCAGACAGAGGTTATCAGAGCCACCCTCTGGAAGTCAGCCTGTCTCTCCACTAGCTGTAAAGTGAGCCCCAGGTGATGAGATTTCTCACCTAGGGCACATTTTCACCATCTATTTAAGCAGGGTTTTATCATCAGTTTTCCAAGACCATCTGCTGTCCCCTCCTCATTCATAACCACATCTGCCGTCTCCTTTGGGAGAGCCCTGAGCACACACACACACATAAATAAATACGTACCGAGGTCTTATCAGCCATGCACTTGCCCAGATGCAAGCAGAAAGCATTGTAGCCACTGAGCTGACAGGAGTTACACAAGGAGGATCTAATTTAGAATGAAATTTTATTGAAATTATCTGGGTTCTTTTTTTCCATTCGCTTTGTAAGCTGAGGGATTTTTAGTGCACTTTTATATCAATCACATTCTGCTTTCGGAATTGAATGCCGTGGCCGAGAGCGAGGCGAGTTAGGTGTGATCCCCATTCAAAGAATTAATTGATCCCCTTGTCCAACCTCCTACACATGACACACACGGCAGTGAACGACAGAAGGAGTTAGAAACTGCCCTGTCCACCACGGGACATTGGACAACAGTGGCAATCGCGATTCTCAGGGAGGGCACTAGCTGGCAACCTGCCGACCACCTGCCACACGTAGACAAACCTGATCTGCTCTGGGTTGTGTCACCGTATTGGTGCGATGGGTCCCGTCACGTTACAGGAGTGCACAGCAGAAGGACGAGAGGCATCCAACACGGGCTGCAAGGAGGAAAACTCCGAGTGGAAATAATCCCTTAGTGCAAAAGCAAGCAGGTGCCCGGGGCAGCGTCCTTGGAGACATTCAAAGTGACCCTGTGATTTCAGCCAGACTTACCACAAGAGGGCAGCCAGTGTTTTCTGGGCTGATTGCCTCAAAAAATGGGTACCTGAGAAGGACCTGCTTTGCCCTGGTCTGTTAGAAAGCTGAGCCTCGCTTCTGGGAACTGAATCTTTAAAAGACATGCTCCTGCTTCACTCTCTTAGGCCAGAAAGTGAAGTGACCCAGTTTGGTGCACTACAGAGCTGATTTGCTGTCAGATATATGGAACAGCAGTCGGAGGAGAGAGCCTGTCATCTTTCCTGTGGCTTTCCTCGCTCTCCCGGGGCCTCTGCTCCCAGCCAAGAGCCCGGCGCGTGTGGCTTCTGGGCTGAGCTCCCTGAGCTGGGGCGAGAGTCCCAGGCAGAGGTCTGGGTTGCTGCTCAGGGCACCCAGAGACATCTCTGGTGTGCAAAATGGGGTCAGAGCTTCCTCAGATGGGGGTCTGGCACCTTGGTGCTGGGCTCGGGACTCCTACTGCTGGGGATGGAGAAAAAGGGCTGCATCCCCAAGGAATGGGGCAGCCCGGTGCTCTTGTGGGACCAAAGCTGTGCCATGAACAGTCTGCACGGGGGGAATCTAACATCAGTCCCATTGCCTGGTGTGAATTGCTGTGGCAATAACTGATTACAACAATCTCAGCTAACCTATGTTGCTTAAACATGGCAGAAGACCACAGCTGGCAATTGAAGTACCGTTATTTTTCCTCAGACCAGACACCGACAGAGCATAAACACCCTTTCTCCATCTCTCTCAGCCTCATCTCACTTATCTCACCCAGTTAACAGCTCGAGGATCAGTGAAGAAGACACTGGTGCCAGGCCCAGGCTGCAACTGAGGTGGGCACAGCTTGGGTTCAAGAAGTCACGTGCAGAGAGTTGGGTTTCGCTTAGGGGGGCTGTACCTGGGGACAGGACATTACTGGGGACAGTACCGGGAGTCACAGGTCTCCTGAGGAGTCCTTCCCATGCCCAGGCTCTGTCCCGATGTTCCTGGCAGTGCGATGTGGTGGGAGAGCCTTTCTGAGCTGAGTTTCTTACCGGAGAGGCTATTTTGAGTAGCGCTGGGTGCCTTCGAGTGGCGTGTGTTGACACTGACCTCTAGTGGGAATAGATCCCGGTCTCTTTATTTTTCCCCTGCTATTTTAACCATTTTAAGTGACACATCCTACCTGGGACTGGAGAGGGCCCAGAATTAGAGTTTCGGGTTTAAAATCCTCAAAAGCAAGTCAGAACATCAAGATTGGCCTCATACTATATTTAAATCTTTTTACTCCCGCTACCACTACCTGCCGATACATTACATATAGATATTATGTATGTGCGTGTGCATATGTATATGTATATCTCTCTGTATTTAAAGCCTCCAAAAATAATGTAAGTCCAAAAACTGCATGGCCAGGCAGAAAAACTCTCTGGCAGGAAGACAGCATGAAACAGAGCCCAAGCCTTGCCAAATGAGTGACAGAAGGCAAATAACGACGCAGAGTGGCCAAGTTCATCTTTCAGACTTCCCAGTCAAGTTGTCCAAAGGGACCCTAGAAGGACACACAGCCGGAAGAGAGATGTCAAGGAGGTGATGCCTGAGCTGGGTAAGAGCGGGTGTAGTTGGGAGGTGAGAGCGCAGAGTGGCTGGACCTGGGTGCCTGGGGGGCATAGCTGATTTTAATGGGCAGTGCCTGGTCTCCACAGCTCAGCTGCAGCAGATGGCTACAACACAGCCCTGGGAGAGCGGCAGCCAGCTCAAGAAAGTTCAAGGCTCACCTTTGGGAAGCTGAGAGATCACTAGCTCCAGCTAAGTGCACATCATCAGCAAAGGAAGGCCACCTCCAGGGGCTGCTTGGCAGCCAGAGGTGTAGACAGCTTGCTGTGGACTGGACTGTAGAGTCCCAAGTGGTGGAGCCTCCCTGCAGAGCTGGTCCAGGGCTTATTATCTCAGGCTCTGTGCTTTGGCTGAACCACTCCTGGACGTGTGCTAACCCTGGAAGCAGGCTCCACACCTATGCCACAACTGGAACAGGACATCACAAAATAATCGAGGGGTGACTGCCACTTGCTGCAAAGCCAAGCAGCAACTAGTTCACAGAAAAGTAAAATCTTTGTGCATCACCACACAGGTTTGTGCTGATTTGACCAATGTGGATTTCTCCCAATACTTGATTTCATCCACACAAATGTCTGTAAGAATTCATTCCATGATGGAGCTCCAGCAACATCTAGTATGTTACCTTAGAAAATGGCAAAGGCATTTTGGAAGGTATTTGATGGGTAACTTGGCAGCAGTTGGGTACAGAAAGCTGAAAGAAGAGACATTCTGTGTGAAGGTCAGGAACATCAGCTGCAGATGCACATGGAGCTGGGATGCAACCATCACCAGAGTGTGAGAGGGACTGACATGAATACACAGCCCAGATCCCTGCCCCATGTTGGACAGAGCTGACAAGATGTGGGAAGAGGCTCCTTTCCTCAGCAATCATAGTCTCACATCCAGGCAGTGCCAGGGACACAACAGGAGATACTGAAATAGATCCCAAGCGTGGGAGGAAAACTTGTGACTGGAAGTTATTGACGCCAACAGAGATTTCCCCTGCCTGCCTCCTGCTGCCCTCACACCCCAAAACCTTTCTTCCTGCCTGGTGAGCGGCACTTTTTGTGGGTAGCTCACCTGCAGCACGGCTGTGGTTGAAGGCCTGGTGGCCAGGGGGGAGTGATGCAAACCCAAAGCAGCAGCTGCAAAGCAGGAGGGGGAAGTCATTGGCACTTTGCATGTGGTTTGAGTGAACTCGGTCTCGTACCCACCACCAAGCTCTTCCCAGGTGAGGCCCCTTGCAGGTGTGTGGCAGGAAGAGATCCTTCCCCTCCTGCTGGGAAAGATGGGCACCCTGCAGAGGCAGAGAGGCACATCAAGCAATAAAAGCAACAAGTGAAACTGATTTTAAAGTGTCATATGCATTCAGAGCTGTCTAGGTTGTCTTCTGAGGGAAGTCCACTGCTTGGGACACTGGAAAGTAACAAGATGAAGTCTACGCAGATCCACGAGGAACACAACTGGGTTGTTTTGATGTTGGAAGGAGAGCACTGAAATGCAGCCTGGTCAATCATTCACCGGCAGAGAGCTGGGCCTTCGTTTGAGCTTCCATTTTCAGCTTTGATCTCTGTGTCCTGGCTGCTCTGGTGTGAGCCCCGACAGCCACTCTGGGCTTTGGGCTTTCTCTTTACAACACAGAAAGGCAGTGGGAAGTGGCTGGACCAAGTGACTTGTACAGCCCGCTGTAGTGTCCGCTTGGCCTTTCCCTTTGCCTGTACAGGCAAGAGAGACAAGAAGGTGTCTCAGTGGGTGAAACGGGTTAAACCACACACACGGGAAAAGCCAACGTCTCGTTTGCACCTATCTCTGCTACCAGTAAGTGACATCCACCATACCGTTTCCCACAGAGCCTGCGGCTTCAGTCAGCACCTGCGCCCGCAGCAGCATCCTCACCCACACACCGCCCGGTTTGACAGGGGCCCTCTCCCACCCCTGGCAAACCCGCCTGCTATTTAAAGAACCCAAACAAACAGGAGGCAGCTCCGGGACACACTGGCACGTACTGCCCGGCATAGGGTAGCACAGCGTGGCTGCCTCCCCTGCGCTCCCCAGGCTGCCGGCCCTCGCCCACGCGTGCCGTGCCCACGGGTGGGTTTTCTCCTGCGCCCCCGGACAAAGCGGGAGAGGAAGGGGGAAGGCAGCCACCCCCCGGTTTAGGGGGTGCCGGGGCGGCGGCGGAGGGGGGGAATCCCGGGCAGGCGGGGCCGGGCGCGGCTGAGTCAGTGCGGGCAGAGGCAGGAGGAGGAGGAGGAGGTGGAGGAGGAGGAGCCGCCGCGGCGCTTTAGCCTCCGCGCCGGCCGCCGCTGGCTGGCTTTCCGGCCATGAGCCNCGTGAGGGAGACCCCCCCCGCCGCCGCCGATGTACACCCTCCCATCGCCGCCGCCACCGAGACCGCCGCCGCCGCCGAGACCACCGCCGCCGCCGCCGCCGAGGAGCGGCTCGACTCCAGCTACGGCTCCGGCGCTCTTCCCGAGGCTCTGCCCGAGCTGCCGGCCGCCTGCCGCGCCGAGGAGGAGCCGCCGCCGCCGCCTTCTCCCGAGGGGCTCAGCCGGCAGCAGCTGGAGGCGCTCACCTACGTTTCGGAGGACGGGGACACGTGAGTGACAGCGGCCCCTGCCCTCCCTCCCTCCCTCCCCGGGGGGGACTTGCGAGCGCCGGGACACCCACACCCCCCCTCCAGCCCCGGGGTTGGTCCCTCGCAGCCGGCCGGCGGCGGGGAGCCGGTGCCTAGAGATAAGCCCAGCTTTTATCTGCAGCGGTCCCCAGCCCGCTGCCGAGGAGCACCCGTTGAGCCGGGCTGTGAAGGACTCCCCCGAGCCCCCGGCCTGAGGGTCTGCCGCTTTGCGCTGTGCGTGGATGCTTGGCACCCTGGCGTGGGTTTGGGTGGGTCACCGGTGGGGGCAACCGAGCCTGGTCTGGCAGAATGAGCAGGGAGAAGCACCCCAGGCAAGCTGGCACAGAACGGACCCACCACAGGAAGCCAACTTCCACTTGCTAAGGGGCTGCTAGCAACTAGAAGGTGGTGTGGGAGCAAATCAAGCCCCCCCCACCCCCCCAAGCTGCCTCTTCCACAGAGAATACAACATTTCCTCCCCTATGGGGAAGACTTGGCTGCGTGAGACGGTGTGTAAGCAAGTCCCGGAACGAGATTGGCTCTGCAGGGCAAGACCTTGAGATGGCTGTGTCAGGGCCACAGATCAAGCAACCCAAGAACTATTTGTTCTCAGGTGGAAATCGCCTTGCTTTGCCAACCCGCCTGCACAGCCGCAGCTTTCAGCACGGTTGTGACGCACTCCCCGCTACGAGGCTGCCCTCCTGAGCTTCTGTGACGGAGACGAGTGTTTCTCTTAATGAGGGGGGGCTTCCCACATCCGTAATGCCCTCTCAAAGGCAGAGGCATCACGCTTGAGGTATTTGGTTTGGCTTCTGGTAACTGCCTTCAGCTAATCACGGCTCTTTCCTGCCGTACGTTCCCTCAGTGGAAGGTTTTCATCATGAGTGCACACACAGAGCGTGAGCGAAGCGTGCTCGCAGCTGGGAAGGGCAAAGCTTTGCCCCAAACCCAGGCTGGAGTTTAATACTGAGTAACGGCGCAAGAGGAAGAGAAACTAAGAGGCACTGACACGAGCAAGCACGTATCTTCAGTAGCAGGAGCAGCAAGGAGGCTCTGTCCTTGCCGGGCAGAGCACATCTGGCTCAGAGGCTGAAGATGAGCTGGGAGCCAGCCCCAGTGTTTACTTCCTGGTTAGGAAGGAGCCTGTGCATCTGCTAATTAGTTCATTAATGCTCGCTGTGGCATCTGCTCCGAGGATTGGCTGGAAGTCTCGCGGCAAGCAAGGTTAGACTAAACCCAGCCTCCCACGCTCCCCAGCCGGGCGCCTGGATACTGCCTTCTAGTCCTGTCCTATCTACAGGCTGGTTCTGGGGCTCCTCGGCGTGGAGGAGCTTCACCACCTTTCCCAGCTGTAACGCTAGAGCCAAGGTGCCCGCGGAGAGAGCCAGGGGTCTTTTAAGCAGAGCTGTGGAAGTAACGCCTGGGAAAAGCCCCCCCTGGGCTAGCCCCTTGCCCTGTGCCCAGGGCTCCCTGCTTGCTGTTCTGTAGGGAGTCTGGTAGATGCGGCTCCTTGGAGATGCTTTTGCTGCTTGGAGCTGTTTTGTAAGGTGGTTGAGCCCTTTGCTTGTCAGACTTGCTTGGCCAGAGCCTAACGCAAGCATCTCATTAACTAGGGAAACATTAATCGGTGGTGCCTCGGTTACTGCAGGCAGGAGAGGCTCTCGGAGAGCTCTCCAAATAGTTGCAGTCGCTCTTCTGTTTTCTCTCACTCACGGTGCAATTCAGAACAGGAAATCTGTAAAGAGTGAGGGAGGGAGAGAAAAGGCTGCCGGCGGTACAGCTCCGGGCTGGCCGTGTCCGCGTAGGAGCCGGCTTTCCTGGGATCCGCTCCCAGCACTGGGGGAAAAAAAGAACCCTATTCTTGTGGTTAGAGCAGCGAGGCTGTGGATTTCTGCCTCTGCTATTCCTGTCTCTCCTCCTGACCCTGCGGCAGAGGTAGGCGGCATTTATATTTAGAAATGCTGAACATCCACCGCTCCGGTCGATGCAAATAGGGACTGCGAGAGCGCCCAGCGACTCATTGAACTGCCACCGGTTTTGTATGCAAAAACAAGTCTAATGCTAAAGTCTAAGGAGCAATTGCTCATCCAGTGACAGAAGGTCCCCAGAGAAAAGGGATCAGATGGCCACAGGCTGCATCCCTTTCTTCCAGCCAGACAAGCCCGTCAACTTCTTTTCATCTCCATCAGCAGCACATTTCCTTGTGTGCCTTGCTTGAATGTCTGCCACAAAACATCCCCAGGCCGAGAATTAAAATCGTACTATCGTTCTATTTCAGAAGACTTGGGCAACAACACTTCCCTGTAATTGTCGTAATTGTCATTCTGAAAATACAAAAAGTTCAGGGGTTTTGGCCTAGTAGTTCCTGTTCCCCAGCTGCCCGGGCTGGTACTGAGTGGAGAGGAGCGCTGGGCTCGCACCAAGCAAGCTGGCAGAAGTTTTGGCTGTCCATCCGTAGTTCCTCCATGCTTGCCCACCCGTGCCACCTCGAGGTGTGCCTGCGAGGGGGCTGTGTTGGTCAGTCTGCCACTTGTGGGGGAAGCGTACGAGGTGGAGGCAGAGGCGAGGAGCACGTGCTTGGGCAGTTGGAGCGTCAGCAGGATCTTCCCTGGATACCTTCCTGCCCGCCTCCGCGGGAGAGGGAGCGTTAGCCCAGGCTATGAAGCAACGGGGCTAAAAGTGGCTTAAAATTAGAAGGGGTCCCGCTTTTGAAGGAAGGAAGTTGGCCAACAGGGGAGATGTGGGTGTGATGGCCAGTGAAATGTGTGGGTGCCGTCTTCCAAGAATCGTTTGCAAAAGCCTCAGCCCCCCACCACCACCGCCTCCCCAGTGCCACTGGCGGTCCCTCTGCCTTGGGGAATTCAGAGCTGCAGTAACGGGGCTACAGCACATCGGTCCTTGAGAGAGAGTGGCGGAGCTGGCATGGTAAGAGAGGTCAAGGATGAGGAACAGGCAGAAGATGGTGGGTGCACTTAAGGCAGTGATACGTATCCTGCAGCAGGGTAGAGAGCAAGCCCTGTGTGCTCAGTGTGCTCTCAGTCTCCTCCAAGCATCTGTCTTTTCCTTGTGGACCAAGTGGTCTCCTCCAAGCATCCGTCTCTTCCATGTAAACCAGCTCCTTTTCTGCTGAATTGAGTCCCGATGGGACTGCTTTGCGTGGAAGTGGAGAGAGGGGTTTTCCAGCTGCAGGCATGGCTAGCTCTGAGCAGGCTGCAGGCAGCTTTATTGCCGTGCTCCGGCCTCCGGACAAGCTCAACTTTTGTTAGGATTCACCGAGGAAACCCCCTCCTTCTGGCCTTGCCAGGCAGATGCACGAGTCCAGCGTCCCGGGAAAGGGGTGGGTGTGGGACCAGCTCCATCGGGGTGGGATGGGGTGTGATGGGATCACCTGTCGCGTTCCAGCGCAAGGGCTTATGGCAGCCTCTGCCAACTCCGGAGAGGCAGAATTGATTCATCAGTGTGGCAAATTAGGCTGAGGACTATATATTCTGCCTTACTTAAAAACATGCTTCCTTTTCTGCTCGTGCTGGTCTTTGGGCCACGCGCTGGTTTATGCCGTCGGTACCTGATGCCACGGCGATGGGCCCCTCAGGCAGCTGGGTAGAGTGCATGCGGTCTTGCCCTGGGCCCTGTGGCCGTGCCGTGCTGTGAGGGGCGGGGGGCTGCGCCTCCGCTGCAGGGCGGCCGTCTTCTGCACGGGGCTTCGTATGCAAAGCAGCGCGGCTCCTCCGCGGAGGTGAAGGTTGGGGGTCCCGAGCTTGATCGGGAAGGGAGGGAAGGGAAGGGAGATCTCAGCCTCCTTCAGATGGAAAACGGGACCAAGCGGTTTTGGTTGGGTGCGTGTTTCGGGGAGGGAGGGAGGGCAGCGGAGGAAGCCTGACTTCCTCCTTCCACCAGAGACAAGTGCTGCCCCGTCTGCTGATAAGAAATCACGTGCCAGTGACTCGTGGGGCTGAGATGCTTTAACAAGGGCTTGGGGACAGTTAACCGAGTAAAATTGGGGCCCCACGGGAGCTGATGTTCTGAGCTCTCCTCCGCGTGATGGTAGCAAAGGGGCCTTCCCTGCTGAGCCCCTGCCTGCGTGGGCTGGCGCTGAGCGCCAGGGCTCATCTTGCGGGGACAAGAGCCACTCCTGACCGTGTGCCAGTCGTCACCCTTCCGTCTCGTGTAGCCCTGTGCTGGAGATCTTCCCCATGCAGGGGAATGGAGGTTGTCCTCATTCAGGTTGCCTGCTCCCGTGTGGCTGCTTGCTCGGCGCTTGCCCCACTAAACGGGGGTGTTGCCGGACCCCCGTACCCTTGGATCCCAGCGTGTGTGCCTGGGGGAGCGCTCGGCGTGTGACAGCAAAGGGAAACCACTGTGAAAGAAGGAAAAAGAAGCAGAGGAGTGGAGAGACGCAGTTGTAGGAGAAGGATTGAAGTAGTCTGATGCAGAGAGCACATCTGGTTGCTGGTCGAGCTGGGAGGCCCCTGCTCAGCTGGGCTGGGCTGGGCTGGGCTGTTGCTGGCTGCCCAGCAGTGGGATGGTCATAGTTAACGGGAAGCAGGGATGCTCTTGGGTTTTCCAGAGGGACTTTGGAAAGTTCCTTGCCCGATTGCCAGGGGAGTTCGAGTCCATCCTGGATTGCTCCGTAGTACACCGCCATTGTGGGGCAGAGAAGAAAATGAGTCCTAATGTGGGGCTGGCTGGAGGGAGAAGGGAACCTGCTGTGTCCGGCTCCCCGTGCCCAGATTCTCTGCTCTTCCTCTGTGCGTGCTCAGGAGTTTGGTGTGCAGGGGAGGGCTTGGAGCCTCTCCAAGTGAGGGCAGGCAGCTCTGCACAGGCTCCTTTAGGATGCCTCAGAAGTTGCTGGCTGCCACAGGGGTCACACACGCACAGCCTTGGCATGAGGTGGGTAAGTCCTGGCAGCCCTCCGAGGTCCTGCAGGCAAGAAGAGATTATTGGGTTTTTTTCCCTTGTTCGGATGACTTCAGCCTGGCCTGGGGGAAGTTTCTTCAGACTTTCCACCTGCATAAGTTTGCCTTGGAGCTGGGGAACGGCACAGGGAACTTCAGCACAAAGGAAAGGAAAGAATGGCTGGAAATTTCCATGTCCTGGGATGCAGAAGGCTGATGCCTAGCTGGAACGGATCAGTCGAGGTGGGGAGGGCTTCAGGTCCTTGCACTCCGTAGGCAGGCTTGGCTGCTGCTGGGAACAGGGTTGAGCTCAGCTGAATTAACAAAGAAAGTTTTGATTTTTGTCGGTTTGGGGTTTTTTTAATACAGTGTGGATAAAAGAGGAGTCAGACGTGACTGTGTAGGAAGAGAGGCTGTGGGTTCTGAGCTGTGAGAGTGGTTACTGGACGCCTCTCAGTGAGCTGCGTGGGATGCTCTCTGCGTCCCAGAGATGGGAAACCCCTCTGACTGGGGTAGATGCGGGGCTGAAGGGGGACCCTGAGACATCCTAGACCCATGGCTGGTGCCTCATTAAAAGAAAATCCTGAGGCAGTGAGGATATGTGCATGGGGCTGTAAATGATTGTTAGGGTGTGTTGTACTGGCTCTGGCAAAGTCCAGGTACTGTCCTCTCGCAAGAGGCTGTTCTGGCCTAAAGATATCTCTGTGTGCATGGAAACTGCACACAGAGATGTATTTTCCTCCTGATGAGCAAGAACGGGAATTTGCTCCATTTGAAATGGAGTTGCCACGGCCTGCGGACCTTTCAGGATGCTTTTATTGCCATCATTCATCTCTCTTCTCAGCCCACGTCTGGGAAACCAATTCCATCCACCTGGCATGGGCTGCCCTGCTTTCCGGCTTGGCTCATCCCTGCAGTGATGGTAGTGCAGGACGGACCCCTCATTTTGCAGGGGACAGTCCGTGTGCATCTGATGTTTAGGGTTTCTGCAATCCGGGAGCCCACCACCTGCTCAGGGGACGGTCTGTGTGCATCTGACATTTAGGGTCTATGCAATCCAGGAGCCCACCACCTGCTCAGAAACGGAGCAAAATGCTCAAACGTGTGGGTGCAGAGTCTAGAGGATGTAAGGCCAGAGGTGCAGTACGTGGGTGAACGGGGGTACCTTCATCTCCCCACCTCCTCCTCTTCCTCCTCCCCCACCTCATTGAAAAACGAAATGCCCACAAGTCCTCTCGCAATGCCTCCCCTGCCAGTCAGCCTCCAGCACCCCTCAGCTGCCAAGCACCCGGACCAGACCCTCTGCAGAGGACCACAGGAGAGGTGGAGGCTGTCTGCCCTGCTCCCCCATCGGCTCCCACCCCTCCCTCTGGCCCCAGGAGCACCAGGCTGGGAGGCAGTGGCTGCCCAGGCTGGAGATCGGGAGGGCTGAACCCAACGGCTGAAAGGCTTTTGGCCAGGGAAGGGGAGAAGAAACCTGCAGAACATGAGACCCAGGGCAGGAGCAGAGGATGTGGGGATCAGCCTACAGCCGGCTGGGATCTGCTGCTCCTCTGGAGCTGCCAGAGGGCAGCTGGCACAGTTTTATGGAGCCGGGCAGCATCACCTTGGTATGCAAGGAGGAAGGGAGCCGGGCTGGGCTGGCGGAGGGCTGCAGGGCAGGACGGAGCTGTGCTTGCCGAGCCTGCTGGCAGAGGTTCATGCTGATGGCTGAGGAAGCGGTTAGCAGCGCAGGTTACGGGGCTGGAACAGGAGAGCAGTGTAAGCGTGGAATTCCCCTGCTGTTTTCCTCCTCCCTCACTCTGCTCTCTATTGGTGCTGGGGCCATTTCCTCCCCTGAACAAGTTTCTCTTGTGCGAATTGTTTGTGTGATTTCCTACTGCTCCGCTCAGCCAAAATAAGGAGCCAGGAGCGAACTGTTCCCACTACAGATGGAGCCCTTATGTAGACAGGGAGAAAAAATTGTCAAAGCAAATTCTACTGACTGCCGGATCCCTTGTCCTGGGTGCTTCTGGGTTGAGATGGTGATAGGAGAGGCTGCTTTGAGGACAAGGTGTCTTGCTCCCCAGACGTGCATCGTCAGCCCCTTTTCTAGAGGGGGGGAAGATGATAGCCAGAGAACCGGTGTGTGTCAGATCTGGGTGTCACCCTTACCCTTGCCTCCAGTTGCAGGCATCCTCAGACATGGACACTTTTCCTACCAGGCGCTTGAGGTCACTCAGAAGCCTGGGAGATAGACAGCATGGTGGAAATGGGTGTTCTTCTGTGCCTAAACTAGGACCACCTTGGGCATGGCCGTGCTGCGTGTTCAGACCTGGGGACATCCCCAGGGACGGCCCTGACCCCTCTGCTCCAGGATCATTATCGCTCTGATGATGGGTAGATCACCTTGTGCCGGGAATGCCCTGTGCCCGTGGGACTTTTGCGATTCAGAGCGCTAATGAGTCCCCTTGTGCCAGGATGGAGCTGGTGAGCAAGTGGAAAGGCTGAGACCGAGCCCCGCAGTCTGTACTCCTAGGCTGGCCACATCTCCCCTGCCCACAGCTCCTCCATCCCCTGCCCGTTCCAAAACTCCCTGTGACCCTTTCCAAAAGTCCCCCGTGGCTGCAGGCAGAGGCGGGGGGCCATTGCTGGGTGAGAAGGGGTGTCTGGCAGTGAGCGGGTATCTCTCCATCGCCGTGCCCTGGCTCTGGGGCTCCAGCTGTGACTGCTGCGTGCCAGCGTGCAGCAGCCCCACCAGCGGCTGGACCATGTGGCCACCGTGGCAGAGAGAGAGGTGTGCTTGTGGCCTTGGCCGGAGGAAAAAGGAGATTAGCACAATGACTGGGTGTAGGAGGTTTCCTGGATTAGCAGGGAACAATCCTGATCCCTGGTTGGCATCACTGCCCGTGGCACAGAGCGCCTCGGTGCACACGTGCTCCTGGTGGGCTCGTCCCAGCCCGGTGGCCTCACCGCCATTCCCCCGAGTGGCTCAGAGCTCTCGCAGGCGTTTCAGGAAGCTGAGGGCTGGCAATGAGGGAAGGGGGGAACGAATGCAGAAATGAAAGCGCAGGAGGAGGCGGCACCCGGGTGGAGAAAGAAGAGGGAGGTGGAGGGGCGGGGGGGG
>VUYV01000020.1:1624450-1639269 GCA_008711295.1 Anarhynchus alexandrinus | reverse complement strand
GCACCCTCCGCGCCCCCCGCGGCGTTCAGGGCCTGGCGGGCCCCGGGACCCCCTGGCTTTCAGCCCGGGGGGGAACAGTAGCCGAGTCTCTTCTCGGCTCCCTGGCTGTTCTGTAAGGCTCCAGACTAAGGCTTCTTTCATACCCGCTTGCCCTTCTCAGCCCCCCCCCCTCCGCTTTCTACCTGTAACACTGGCGTCCCTGTTCGGCCTTCGCCGGGGGAGGGCAGGGCCCCGCTGCCCTGAGTCAGCTCTGGGGGCCCTGGGAATTGCTAGCGCAGGCATAGAGAGAAGCCATTGTCCCTGCCCTAGCCACCTCTTCGCGGCCGCTGTGGGAGAGCGGAGCCGGTTCTGCCGGGGGGGGGGGTAAAAGCAGGCGCAGCCGCTTGGCTTTCGGTCAAGTTGAAGGGGAGACGTGGCCCCGGGAGTGTAGCAACCCACCCTGCTGCTGCTCGTATCCGACTTCTGCAAAAGCGAATGGCATTTCTGCTCCCTCTCCCCCGGCAAGAAGGCTGCTGCCGTCAGCCGGGGTTACTTAATACAGGCAAAGCCGGGAATGTATGGGCAGCTTCAGCCCCAGGTGCCTGCACCGAGCCCTGTTATTGCATCCTGCGGCAGCCCTGTAGCCTGTGATGATGCAGGAGAGATGACAGGGGTGGTGGAGGTGTCAAACTGCCTTTTTTATGGGGGAGAACCTGGGGGGCCGGGGGAGGGGAATAGGAAGCAGGCACGGAAACCCACCCCCAGCTGTTTGCACTTCTCCCTGGGCTGGGAATTTCTGGGTCCTTTAAGTCACAGAAGGGAGATTTCAGGGTGAAACACAGCCTCGACTTAGGTCGGGTTGTTGGACTCCAGGGTCCTGGCCACAGCAACCGAGGATAAGAAAAGCCCCTCAGGCCTTTCCCAAGGGGACAAGAGGTTGGTGGGGTGGGCTTGTTGTTCATGAAATGGCAGGGGACTTTCTTGCCTTTCAAGCTCTAAGTTTGTAAGTCTCTGAGGGCTACTAGAGGTCACAGCTATATTATGTTGGGGCCAGGTACACCTCGCAGGGCCTAAATTCCTATGACTCAGTTGTTTTAAGGGGAGGGGGGTTTAACATCTCTGTCCCTTTCTGTCACAGGACCCCAGAGCTTCTTCTGGTGGGTGTTTATGTAGCCAGTCCCACAGTCACCGTCAGCTGTCTCCCAAGGCAATTGGAAGGCTTTTTCTTCTGGAGAGACTGAGGCAGGGATGGAGCATGAACCAAGGAAACTTCCTACCCTGATGCAGGAAGCAGCAGCTTGTTGTGCGAGGGGAGGATGCAGGTGGCCTTGGGTGTAGGAAGTCCTTGCCAGTTTGCTCATTCTGTTTTTCTGGTGCTCTTGTTCTTCGCATGGCCCCTGAATATCACGGGTTTGCCTCTGTGAGGGAGGGGACAGTGGAGGGAAGAACTCCTTCAGGAAGTACTAAAGCTGCTTTAAAGCTGGCTGTGTCACCACCTTAGGGCTATAGCTGAAGAATATCAGCTATACCTTATCGGATAGTCGTGGTAAAATCCCAACCAGCCAGCTGGTAGGACAGTTCCTTCCCAGCCTTGCTCTCTGGCTGTGTCTTGCCAAGCGGGTGAGCCCTGGTAATTTCCTCTGAACTGTGGGGAATGCCTTGGCACACTCCCTTCCAGGGCTGCCTGGGGAGGCGGGGGAAGCTGGCAGCCTGAGCCCTTCCCCAGCTCTCCTCCACTTAGCTGGTGCAGCTGGAGGGGGAAGCTCTGAACCGTTTGGTCTCAGAGGAAGGTTGCTCTGGCCACAGGCGTGAAACATGAGCTGCTAGGTAGGAGTCGCTTTTTCATTTCAGTGACCTTTTCTTTTTCCATCCAGGAGCTGTGCTAAAATTTAACCTAAAAAGGTGAGATGTGTGGTGCTCCTTGCATTTGGAGTAAGAACATTGACAAAACTAGATGGTTACAAGAGTGTTCAAACGTTCTCTCCACTCCTGGAAGTCCAAGTTCCTAAACCAGAGCAAACGCCCTTAACGGATGCAAACATAAACGTCTGGCATGTGCTCTTGAACTCCAGAGGGCTTTTCCTACTCCGTCATTGCTGTCGTGGGATCTGAGTGCTGCCTGCCAGTGGGGAGCGGGCCGGGTGGCACAGGCGTGCGGAGTGGAGCTGGCCGGGTGTGGGTTGCCCACAGCCTTCCTCTTCGTCTCTCCACAGATTTTGCCTTCCCCTCATGCTGGCTTCCCTCCCTACCATGGCTGCTGCTGAAGAGTTCCCCCCTGCCCTGCAGGACTCTTGGGGGGACTTCTGGCTCTTCCGTTTCTTTGTTAATGCTGCTGGCTACGCAAGTATTGTGGTGCCGGGATTCCTCCTCATCCAGTACTTCAAGAGAAGGAATTACCTGGAGACAGGTAAGGGCAGGAGCTTCCCTTCCACATCCTGCCTCCCTGTGAGCTCTCCGCACCCTATTCAGCACTGACAGGTCGTTTCCCTGACCTGCTCCGTCAGACCGTGAGTGAGCCGCTCACAGAGCTGCATCCCAGAGCTGTCTAGGTGCTACCCTGAAACAAATTTCTCTGTGGCCCCTGCACCAGTGGATGCAGAGGCTAGTAAGGAGGGAGGCTTCACCCCTTAAGCTGGTGTGGCTTGTGGTGCCCAGGCTGCAGTTAATTCTGTCTCTATGTTCTCTTACCCTCTTTAGGCCGAGGCATTTGCTTCCCTGTCATCAAATCATGCGTGTTCGGCTCTGAGGTGAAGTCTGTACACCAGGAGGATGGCTCCCTGCCACCCCGAGCGGAGCCCACCGAGTCCTCTACAGCCCGACAGGTCTTCAAGCTGGCCTTCTGTGCTGCTGGTCTACAGGTAGGGGTCCTGTGCGTGTGTGTGTGGCCATCCCACCCTGGGAGCCAGAGGTAGGCAGCAGGTTTGTGGCCATCAGTTCCTTGAAGACCAAGTACGCAGTGCTGTCCTTGGGACACAGCCTCTCAACCAGGACAGTCCACTAGGACTGCTGTGTCACTTCTCAGGGCTGTGGAGGTCCATTTAGCTGGTGTCATCCAGGTTGGGACCTCTTGTCTGTCCAGTCGCAGTCCTCTGCAGCCACGCATAGGGAAAATTCTGCGATTCAGCAGATTGTTAGGGCTGCTCTTGTTCTGGCCCTCGTGTCAGAGGAGCAGATAGTTTGAGCCTTCTTATTTCCCAGGCTCTCTTCTGGGTCACCTTCTGGGGCTGATGTGTCCTGCCTTGATGGATTGCATCTGAATACTGGAGGCAAATACTCTATTCAGCTCCAGATAAAGAGCACTTTTAAATCTTAGTTTTCCTAAGTCTTAGCTACAGCCTGAGCATCATTAGGAATGGCAGCTTTTTGGGTCTATGAGGATTAAAAATAGAAATGTGGGCATTGTGATAGAAAAACCCACGCATCCCACAGCCAGCAGAAGACACCCACTCTCTGGCCTATTATCCCAGTCCATCCAGACTTGCTGCGGGTCACCACCAAGTCCTTCCATCTCTATGCCTCAGTTTCATGGGAGGGTGTGTGGTGAGAGAAAGTCTTTGTTACTTCTGTGAGTGGCTTGGTACTGTTGCACCAGAAGTAGTGGAGGTGATAGCCAGAACAGTGATCATCCCTGGAGGACAATTTCGTCTGCTGGGTTTGAAACTAGAATTGATTTGGATGGAAGAACCGGGCCTGGGGAGCTGGAAGTGAAAACAGAGGCCACTGGGAAAACTGCCAGGACCTGCCGCAGGGAGCTGGCACTAAAACTACGCTGTGCATCGGTAACGTTCCCTGATCCTGTTGGTCTGGTTCAACAGGCAGCTTAAAGCATAACTGCTCGCTGTACGCCAGGATGTTTGCTTTGCAGGGCTCGCTGTATGCCAGGATGTTTGCTTGGCAGGCTTCTGTCCCCTTGAGGAGACTGTTAACTGAGCGGGTTTTGTTTAGGACGGGGTGTTCCTGGTTGTAACCACAAGGGACAGTGGGTTCCCTCAGACGGGTGGAGTGGGGGGTGGCCCCATCTCCCAGTGTCTCAGGGAAGCATTGCCGTGCAGAGGATGAGGAAACGCTGGGGCAAGCAAGGATCTCCTGGGGTCTGTTCTTCCTGCGGTTGCTTGCCGTTGCCGTTGCAGGTCCTGACTCTCCCTGTGTTCCTCCTGCTTCGCAGGCCTCCTACCTCACATGGGGCGTCCTCCAGGAGCGTGTAATGACGAGAACGTACGGTGCCACCGAAACGGACCCTGGTGAGAAGTTCAAGGACTCCCAGTTCCTAGTGTTCATGAACCGCATCCTGGCCTTCACGGTGGCTGGTCTGTACTGTGCCCTGACCAAGCAGCCGCGCCATGGGGCTCCTATGTACAAATACTCCTTTGCCTCTCTCTCCAACATTCTCAGCAGCTGGTGCCAGTATGAGGCACTCAAATACGTCAGCTTCCCTACGCAAGTGCTGGCCAAGGCCTCCAAAGTGATCCCAGTGATGATGATGGGCAAACTGGTGTCACGCAAGAGTTATGAGTACTGGGAGTACCTGACTGCTGCCCTCATCTCCGTGGGGGTCAGCATGTTCCTGCTCTCCAGTGCTCCCAACAGGCATTTGTCCACCGTCACCACTTTCTCAGGCATAGTCCTCCTGGCCGGCTACATAATCTTCGACAGCTTCACCTCCAACTGGCAGGACGCCCTCTTCACCTACAAGATGTCTCCTGTGCAGATGATGTTTGGCGTCAATGTCTTCTCCTGCCTTTTCACGGTGGGCTCGCTCTTGGAGCAGGGTGCCTTGCTGGAGTCTGTACGCTTCATGGCCCGCCACTCAGAGTTCACAGCCCACGCCGTGCTGCTCTCGGTGTGCTCTGCCTGTGGCCAGCTCTTCATCTTCTACACCATCAACCAGTTTGGGGCAGCCGTCTTCACCATCATAATGACACTCCGTCAGGCTTTTGCCATCCTCCTCTCCTGCCTCATCTATGGACACACTGTCACAGTCATGGGCGGCATGGGGGTAGCAGTTGTCTTCGTGGCCCTCTTCCTCCGTGTCTACGCCCGCAGCCGCATGAAGAAGCGCAGTAAGAAGCTCCCACCAGGGGACACCCCTGTACAAAAGGTCTAAGAAGCCAGGGCCATGGCATTTAAGCCATGACTGCTGTCCTGCCTCCGCTCGGCAGTACTTGCTTGATTTCTCAGAACCTGCTGAGAAGCAGGGTGGGGTACGGATAGGCTGGACCAGTGACTCACTTTTCCACCTGCTTTACCTGGGGAAGGGGCTGGAATGAGCCCAGGGAATGCTCCGGGCTGCCATAGCTCCAAACCTTTCCGTTTGCCTTAATAGGTCAAAGACTTATAGCCAAGGCACGGGCCTGGGGGCTCACATCCTGGGGGCAAACCAGCATGGGGCTGCTGGTACTCCTGCCCCCCTCTCCCCGTCTTGTGGCTCCCCTCCAAAGTCACTGATGAACAAGGGAGCCCTTTCCCAGGCACCGTCTTGCCTTTGGCTAATGCTCCTCCATTTCTGTTACTACTACAGAGCTCAGCAGGAGGAAAGGGCAAGCAAAACACTAGCTTTCTTTTTGAAACACCTCCCATGTGAGGCAGGTCCCAAGCTGAGCCTGTCCCAAGGCAGGGGGAGCTCTCAACCTCCCTCCCAGGAGGTACTCCAGGTAGGACAGGCACAGCTAAGGGAAGTACTCCCAGCCTGTCCTACCCCAGGCCTGGGATCTGCTCTGGGAGGGCAGTCTGCAGTGAAAGCCAGTACCTCCAAGTTTGGTTTTATCAGTTCCTTGCCCCTGCTCTGAGACACTTTTTTTTGCTCCCCTCAGCCCAGGCTGATTTTTATGCAGAGACTGAGGCTGGCCGGTACGGTTCCCAAGGCTTGCTGAGTTGTTCTAGGTTGCTTTTTGGTTACATCTGCTGCTGCCAAAGGCTGCGCTGCCCAGAAGCCCCAGCATTGCCTTGGGGTGTCTCAGTGCCACGGTTTCTGGGCTTTGTAGTTGCCATTCAGAGAAGCACAAATAGCCCCTCTTCTTCCTGCCAACTGGAGGCATTGGCCCCAGCTTTCCTGGGGCCTCACCAGAGCCCCACTGTTCCTGGAGGGCTGAGATGGGGCAGAGCCTGTTTGCGGTGCCTTGTTTCTGCTCCACAGGCAGCAGGGGATGGAGCGAGTGGGCACCTGCTCCCCTGGCAGCAGGGGATGGAGCAGTGAAAGCTGCTCTTCCCCAGGAGCCTGGGTTTTACTGGTTAACCCTTTTCTCCTCAACACAACCTGACTGACAAGCCAGCAGGTTTTGGTACTTTTGAAAGGCAACTTTTTTTCTCTTTATTTTATTAAATTAAAAATATGCTGCATATAGTGCCCTGAGGGTAAATATTCTTCTCTTTTTTTTTTTTTTTCCCCCTTCACTTCCCTGGAAGGAGGAGAGTGACTTCCCAACCCTTCCTGTGTCCCTAGTCTCTCTAGGACAGCAAAGCTGTGTCTTCTTTCCAAACATGGGTGCCTCTGCCTTTGCCCAGGCAAGTACCAGCCAGGGTTGGACCCAAAGCTGCAAGGCCTGACAGGAGATCCTTGCACACATGACTGGGGAGCACAACCAGATCTGGACTGCTACTTATGCTGGTGGGCAGGTGGAGGAGCTGTTAGCGTGATTCTGGTCTGGCTCCTGGGTTCCCTGCTTGGACAGCCCCAGTGGATGTGTAGCTACTGCCTGCATAGCTAGAGAGAGATGGTGCAGAGGCCTGCTGAGCCCCTGCCAGCCAGGGCCACCAGTGCTGTAGCAAAGCCGTGGAAGAGTCCATCCTTTATGGGGTACATCTGCACCAACACCAGTTCCACAGGCCCCACACCAGACCCAGAGAAGGCTTGGGGTGTGGATGGTACAGAGGGGTCAGAGACAAGACCTTAGCCTAACAGAGCTAGAGAAAGGGGAGACTTGGGTGAGGGCTACAAGAGAAACAGAGGAGACTTAGGGACAGGAGCTGCTTACACAGTGCTGAGTTAGCTGAGCCAGCAGGGACAATGGAGCTGGTGCTGAGCACAGCCCAGGCTTCAGAGCAGTTGGCTCTCCAGCAGTTTGACCTGTGCTTCTTTCCTAGCTCCGAGCTCTTGAAAAGTGCCTGTGCAGCCTCACACCCCTTCATCCTGCCCCTACAAATTCCCCCAAATGTCTGCCTCCACCATCTGCTGACAGACTGAAAATGGAATGGATATTTTTTTCTTTGGTCAAAAAAAAAGGTTGTCCACCAGGATACCTTTTCTAATTTAAATTTCGATCTAAAGAAATTAGTGGGGGAAAAAAAAACCCCAAAACATTCTAAGTTAAAAAGAATTTACTTTACTGATTCATTATTTGGCAAAGCCTTCCTATACAGAGCAAAATCTTACTTTTAAACAATTTTTTTCTCCTGTCTCAGGGAAAGAAAACCACCCTGAAGGCATTTGCTAGCTCAGCTCCAGCACTGCCCTAACAGCCTGTGCCCAAACAGCTGCCACACTGGCAGCACAGTGCCCCACAGTGCCTTGGTGTGCAGTGAGGGACTCCAGCACATTCTACCTCCTCCCTCCCTGGTGAAGACGGATACTGCCTAAAGCCCACTCCATTTTGTACCTGTGGTTGCTGGCAAGCAGCCAGCAAGAGAATTTGATGTTGGTGTCACCTTCCCCTGACAAACCCCCAGGGGCCACTGTGGCCCAGGGTGACAAACCCCCACTCCTGGCATGTGAGCTCAGTGCAAGGGGCAGATGAATCAGAGGTGATGCCCCAGGCTTCTCAGTCATCTGGGACACGGGCAAAACCCAGGGGGTGGCCAGACACTGCCAAACCCCCCAGGGATGCAGAAGCCCAGAAAGGTCAGGCTGGAGGTGGGAGGAAAGGAGAAGTCTAGAGCACAGAGCAAGAGGAGTTTGGCCTAAGAGCTGAAGAGAGGCAGCTTGAGTACAGTCCTGAGCTGTCACTCCACTCCCTGCTCTGCACTGAAAGGGACAAACAGATGGCTCCTGCCACAGCTCCTGCCCCCAGGGATGCTCAGACCAGCCAGCAGCAGTGCAGGCTCAGGTCCTGGCATGGCTTGCCCAGCTGACATCTGCAGATTGAAAAGATTTGTTCCCAGGCTGCGGGGCATGCAGCGCTCTGGGTGGACAACTACTGCCTGCTGGAGATGACTGCATCTGCACAGCAGGTCATCTGCTTCTCTTACCCCCTTCAGGGTGCCTGGGCAGGGAACGGGTAGAGATCACCAAAAGCAACGCTCTGAAAACCAGTCAGGGCAGGGGAGAGATCAGTGGCCTGATACCCTCAGGCACAGGCTGAGACCCTTTCCTCTGTACGGTAGGCATGAAACACAAGGGACCCCGTCACGTAAACCACATTCTTTGATACTTTAATTCCAGTAGAACAAAACATCAGAAAAATAATAAAACAAAAAATAACTAAACCAACTGAAATACAATATCCTACCCTGGGGGATGGGGGAGGCAGCAGCTCAGAGGAAGGGCTCTCCCACCCTGTTGGAACAAGGGCAGTGTTTGATGCCTACTGGGAATGTGGGAGACCCCATGTGGGGGAGAGAGGGGAAACCTGATGCCTCCTCACCTCCACTCCCCATCAGCTGCTCCTACACAAGCAGAAAGACACAGAACAGACAGGCCTCGGGGTGGCCTGAATCACTCACTACTGACAAACAGGGAATCATGCCCTCCTGCACCCTACCAAAAACAACCCCAAACAAACAAATCAAAAAAAATAGACACCACCAAGGAGTCAGTAGCAGCTGGTGGGAGCAGACCCCCTTTTAAAGCAGACATGAGGTGGGACAGAGGCCTGGCAGGTGAGGGAAGAGTCTTCCTCCTACTTTAGTCTACCTCTTCCATGCGGGATGCATCTTCATCTCCCTCCAGAGGGGGGATTTCATCACGGACAACTGCACTGGGCTCCTCTGCAGTCACCTCATCTTCATCAATGCCTGGGAGAGGGGAGGAAAGGAAGAGATGAGGCCTTCAAGTGACACAAAGTGATCCCTGAGGAACAGCCTCTCCCATAGCAAAGGCTGGCTCCTGCCAACAGCCTGAGGGACAGGGCTATTAGCATTCAGTAGTTACACCAAGCCACAGCACTTCTTCATTTACATTTCTGCCTAAAAAAGCCAGTTTGGAAAAATAAGTTGGGTGCAAGCACAAACTGTTTCACCAGCTGGGTTCCCATCTCCCATGGCAGATTTTTAATATTGACTATGAAGAACTGGAAAGCCTCAGATTGTCATCTGAGCAGCCTGGTGGTGGCTCCTGGCCTTGTGGAGGACAGGACAGTCTACTCAGAGCCCCGAGCCTACCCAAAGTACCTTGTTCCAGGTTTCCACTTGCCTCTAATGACCTTATGTACACAGCCAGTTCTGCACAACACACCAGCATGGCTCCCTTACTGGCCTCCCCTCGTCCCAAGACAGTTACAGACTAGCCTGCTCAGCGAACCTGCTTTCAGAACCAGCAGGCCTGAGATGCTGCGTGGACACCTACCAAGCCCCAGTTTGATCATCCTGTAGATGCGGTTGGAGTGGGTCTGGGGATCTTCCAGGGAGAAGCCAGAGGACAGCAGAGCAGTTTCAAAGAGTAGCACCACCAGGTCTTTGACAGCTTTGTCATTCTTGTCAGCGTCAGCCTTCTGGCGGAGCGTTTCCACAATCGGGTGGTCAGGGTTGATCTCCAGGTGCTTCTTGGCCATCATATAGCCCATGGTAGAGTTGTCCCGCAACGCCTGAGCCTTCATGATGCGCTCCATGTTGGCCGTCCAACCATAGGTGCTGGTGACGATGCAGCAGGGAGACGAGACCAACCGGTTTGAGATAGTTACCTGCCAATGTAGCCAAGGGTTAGCTGAGCAAGGTCCCCATATGCCCTGGACTGGGCCCAGCCACAGCACACATGATACCCCAGGTCTTTGCCCCAGGTTCACTTGGGGACACCCCAAAGCAGAGATCCTTCAAGCAGCTCCCCGGACTGCTGCACAGACGAGTTTAGACAGCTCAGCCAGCACCTTCAGCATGTTTCCCGCACTTACCCTCTCCCATCAATGCACGTATTTGGGTCAGTGCCCCTCACCTGCAGCCTGGCTGCTTAGAGCAAGATGGTGCAGTGCATGCTGGGACCTCCAGTCTCCTTTAGCGGCTCCTCTGCAGGAGATGAGGGAGATCAGAGGCATGCATTGAGCTGGGGCCCTTGCCTGCATCACGGAGGGCCCAGCCTCCTCCCTCCAGCCCAGGACACAGCCCTGGGCTGAGCTCCTTGCCCATCTCACCTTCTCCACCTTCTTGTCCAGGATCTCCTTCATGAGTTTGCAGAGGGTCTCGAACTTGGCCTTGCTCTCCTCCATCTTCTTTTTCTCCTCCTCATCTTCAGGCAGCTCCAGCCCTTCCTTGGTGACTGATACCAGGGTCTTGCCATCAAACTCCTTGAGCTGCTGCACACAGTACTCATCAATGGGCTCCGTCATGTACACCACCTCAAAGCCACGCTTCCGCACACGCTCCACAAAGGCTGAGTTGGCAACCTGCTCCTTACTCTCCCCTGGGTGTAGAAATGAGATGTCACCAAGATGTAAGAGCCAGTTACAGCAGGACAAACAGCACCAGTCTCTCAGAGCTCCTAACATAAAACTGGTTGCAGCTGGGGCTCTAGACCTGGTGGTCTTTCCCCAGCTCGCAGAGATGGGCTGTTATTCAGCAGGGAGGGCCTGCTGAAGGCAGCAGGACCTACCTGGAAAAATATGCTTTAAGTTAGGGCTGGTAGGCAGGTAACCTGCCTCCACATCACTAGGGCACGGAGGAGCTCTGGCTCACCTGTGATGTAGTAGATACTCTTCTGGGTCTCCTTCATACGGGACACATACTCTGAAAGTGAAGTCACCTCATCGCCTGACTGGGACGTGTGGTAACGCAGCAGCTCTGAAAGGCGCTTTCGGTTGGTTGAGTCCTCATGGATGCCCAGCTGGGGGCAGAAGAGATGCATGAAGCTTCCAGGACCGGACTTGCCATGCACTTGGGTAACCCTCAAGGCAAAGCCATCTCTGCCCATCCCCTAACCATTTGAGTCCGGGGCCTAAGGCAGCCGGCTGGGCCAGCTGCCCACAAAAGCTCTTTGGGGCACTTGCAAGACCCCCTCTACCTTAACACCCAGAAAGAGAAGACATGGGACAGAGACAAGCCTGCTCCTCATGCAGACAGGCCGTGGGCCCCTCCCTCCTCCCAGTGCAGAGTGCCCAGCTCACCTTCAGATTCTTGGAAAAGGCCTCATAAAATTTTTTGTAGTTCTCTTTGTCCTCTGCCAGCTCAGAGAAGAGCTCCAAGCATTTCTTCACAATGTTCTTCCGGATCACCTTGAGGATCTTGCTCTGCTGGAGCATCTCACGAGAGATGTTCAGAGGCAGGTCCTCTGAATCCACAACGCCCCGGATGAAGTCTGAGTAGGGGAAATGAAAACAGGAGCCAGGTTAAGAGCTTTGAGCTTCATCACAGAAGGAAAAGTGCTAAGACACTGACTGCTGTGCACCCACACCAGCTAGTGCCTCAGCCAAGCCACTTTATACTGGGAGTGGTACCACAGGCTGCGGGGGTCCCAGCTCCGCACTGGGAGTCTGAGGCAGGGGGGCTCTTACTTAGGTACTCAGGAATGAGCTCGTCACAGCTGTCCATGATGAAGACACGCCTCACATACAGCTTAATGTTATTCTTCTTCTTCTTGTTCTCAAAGAGGTCAAAAGGGGCACGGCGTGGGATGAAGAGCAGGGCCCTGAACTCCAGCTGCCCTTCCACGGAAAAGTGCTGCAGAGCCAGGAAGGAAAAACAACTGCTGGGGTGCTTCCCTTCTACCCCTTCCCCCAGGACCTGCTGTGGGCAGGCTGAACTGCCGTTCCTCAGCACTGGGGATGGTAGTGGGGCACAGCAGGGTCTCTAGCATCCAAGCAGCCTGCATTTCCCCCTCCTCAGCCCCATTGCCCCCTAACATGCCAGGGCTCTCTGGCATCCAGCAGGCCTGGACAGAGGAGTCACACTTTTCTGAGGCCCAACAGCTCCCATCCTGCTTCTAGGCTGGCATTGCCAACCCCTCCACCTGCATGGGAGTCACAGTGCAGGGTGGGACACCACCAAGTGGCCCAGGAGCCCTCAGTCCACTGAAGCACAACTATGTGGTGGCTCTGGGTATGGGCTGGAAAGGGGCCCTCCGTCTCTCCCTGGAAGCCAGGGTGGCCCATCACCCACCTTGACAGCCAGGTGGTCCTCCCAGTCATTGGTGAGGCTTTTGTAAAACTCTCCGTACTCCTCCTGGGTGATGTCATCAGGGTTGCGGGTCCAAATAGGCTTGGTCTTGTTCAGCTCCTCCTGATCAATATATTTCTCCTTGATTTTCTTAGTCTTTTTCTTCTTGCCTTTGTCTCCCTCTTCCTCCTCCTCATCAGAGCCCACATCCTCAATTTTGGGTTTCTCCTCATCTTTGGATGCCGACTCTTCCTCTTCCTTCTCACCTTTCTCCTCCTCTGCCTCATCATCACTGATCTCTTTCTCACGCTCCTTCTCCAGCTATGGAGAAAGGGACAAGCAAGAGTCAGGTTTAGCCACAAGCAACTGTTACCAGGAATTCTTTTGCTCCAGGTGAGAGAAATGGGTGTCCTCCAAGGCCCAACAAATGCAACATCTAGAACAGGGCTTCTCCTGAAACCAGCCCTCAGAGACTCTCCATAGCTTATGCTACCAAAAGCTGTGACTGAGAAGATGAGACAAGGGACAGGAAATCCTCCTCCCTCCGCGGCTGGTTTAGATGACCTCCAGCTGCACAAATCAAAGGCCAAAAGCATAGCCGGATACCCACCACCTTCACCTCCAATAAGCTCCCAGCCTCAAATCACCTCCGGCCACACAAGCTGAGAGCACCACTGTTCAATACCCAGCAGCCAGGAGCTATGGAAGGCAAGAGGAGAGACTGTACTCTGCCCTTTTCTGGGCTCCTGCTCCCAACACCACCCACCCCTGCCTCCAGCTTTCCAAGGAGTCCCAACAGTCCTTCCCTTACGTACATAGAGTGTAATGGGGTAGCCAATAAACTGGGAGTGCTTCTTCACCACCTCTTTGACACGCCGCTCCTCCAAGTACTCTGTCTGGTCTTCCTTCAAATACAGGATCACTTTGGTGCCCCGTCCAATGGGTTCACCTACAGCGTGGAGAGAGACACATTAGCATTTCAGGGCATGTTAGAGGGCAGATAACAAGTGGGACCACTTCCTTGACCCTAAACACTACTTGACACCTGACATTAACAAGCATGACTGACAATGCAGCACAGCTCCAGGTAGCACCAGGAAAAGGGATACTTCTAGTAGATAAATATACTTGGGTTTTTGTACAATACGTACCATGATCAGTTCGGACAGTGAAGGAGCCCCCAGCTGATGACTCCCAAGCATACTGCTCATCATCATTGTGCTTGGTAATAACAACCACCCTCTCAGCGACTAGATAGGCAGAATAGAAACCCACGCCAAACTGCCCGATCATAGAGATGTCTGCACCAGCCTGTGATAACAGAAAAAGACTGATACATTAGTGACGAGACAGGAGATGTTGACAGCTTATTCACAGCAGCGAATAACTGGGTCAGCATGCAGAGAAAAAGAGGCAAGTGCCAACAGGCAGCCAGCCCTACCCTCAGCTCCTCCCTGCTGCTGGAAAGGTGGGGAAGCACACTCAGGTATGCCGACAGCTCCCACAGCAAAAAAGGCAGCAGGTCTAAGGTTATACCCCAGTGAAAGCCTGTGGCCCAGGCCCTAGGGAACCCATGCAGCTAAAGGCAACCCACCTGCAGGGCTTCCATGAAGGCTTTGGTACCGGATTTGGCAATAGTGCCCAGGTTGTTGATGAGGTCTGCTTTTGTCATCCCAATGCCAGTGTCCACCAGGGTGAGCGTGCGGTCCTGGGGGTTGGGGATTATGTCGATCTTGAGGTCCTTACCGCTGTCTAGCTTTGAGGGGTCAGTCAGGCTCTCGTAGCGGATCTTATCCAGCGCCTAGGAAAGAGGGTGACGCTTGCCACGGCCCCCCTCCTCAAACAGCCATCTCCCTCCCCCAGCACCAGAAGCTTCATAGGCCGCCCAGGCACCAGGCCTCTCCCTGAGCACCCCCAGCGGGACATCAGCCTCCCCCGAGCCCCTCCCGGCAGAGGAAGGAGACCGCCCCCGCAGGGGCCAGCAGGGCCCGGGCTCACGTCGGAGGCGTTGGAGATGAGCTCCCGCAGGAAGATCTCCTTGTTGGAGTAGAAGGTGTTGATGATGAGCGACATGAGTTGGGCGATCTCCGCCTGGAAGGCGAAGGTCTCCGCATCCTCCTCGCCATGCCGCACCTCCTCGGGCATCTGCAAGGCAAACACAGGCCGTTCGCACCGGGGGAGGGCGCGGCGGGGACACCAGGCCCGGCCCAGCCCCGCAGAAGACCCTTACCGTGTCGGCTACGGGCACCGGCAAAAGAAGCCTGATACTCACCGGCTCGCTTTTATATGTACGGCAGCGCACCGCTCGCCGTCTCCTTCCGCCTTAAAACGGCCGCGAGCACCGCGGCACAAGGGAGTGTGGGGTCCACCAGCGTTTGCCGTTTAACGGTGGCGGCTATGGCGGAGGCTGGAGAGCAGCCATCAGCCCTACACTGCCGCCAGGTCCGCTCCCCGCCGGCCCTCGCCGCGGCGCTCGGAGGGCCGCGGGTCCCCGCGGCCCTCCGAGCGCCGCGGCGAGGGCCGGCGGGGGGATTATTTTCCGCGACCGGCAGCGGAGGAGCACCATGGCGGGTGGGGAGCAGTGCTGAGACCCTTCCAGAGGTTTCCAC
>VUYV01000020.1:1593856-1624372 GCA_008711295.1 Anarhynchus alexandrinus | reverse complement strand
GGGGGGAATGTTGTCAGGGTCTGAGAGCGAAGCAGTCCCCTTTTCCCCATTGGAAACCAGCGTTTGGCTATGCTGCATTTTTAGTGTCTAAAGGGGAATAAGATAAACCTCATGCCTTAAATCTCCCTGTTGGGGCCGTGGGTGCACAGGGCACATGCCAAAGGAAGCACAGGGGTGGGATGAGGGGACCCGGGCCCCATAGCTTTTGGCTGGGGGTGATGTGGGGCAGAGGGGTGGTGTGTGGGGTGCAGGCCGGCTGGCAGGTTTGGTGTAGTTCACACCCCATCCACCACCCCCCCAGGAGCAAGAGGTGGCACTCCGGCTGTTCCCAGGCTCAAGGAAAGCTCCCAGGTGTGTGTGTGTGTGTCACAGCACCCAAAAATGGGCAGGTCCAGCCCTTCCTTGTCAGAGGTGCGGAGGGCAGCATGCCGGCTGTGACCCTGTAGCAGAGAGCCACTGTCCTCGTAGGGAATGCACGCACTGCTTCACCACCTGATGATGGCTACAGGGGATGCTCAAGCAATGCCAGTGCCCGCTTCCTTCAGCCCTTGCCGCTCTGCAGCCCTTTCCCCGTGGTGACAGACACACACACATACCCGAAGGGGCATTTTGATCTTTTTATAGAAAACAGCAACTGTACAGACACATTTACACAGATGAGGGATGGGAAAGCCAAGGGAGCGGGCAGGCCTGCAGCACGGGCAGGCAGCCTGGGTGGGAAGGGAGTTGCCTCCTCTCATGGTGGGGCCTCATGTCACACAACCAGGGGGCAGAAGGAAAACAATGGCAGAATTACAAAAAGAAAAAAAAAAGTAGGAAACAAAGGTGAGTAGAGGGGGAGAAGGTGGGGTGTGGAGACCTCCTCCTCCCTGAGCCCAGCCACGGTGATGGCTCTTTATGTGGAGGCGACACGGATGTCTGTGTCCCTGGGATGCTGCTGGGCAGGGGGATGTGCGCCTAGCGGAGAGCAGGGATGGCGAGGCTGGCTGGGGCACTCCTCCCCGTTTGCAAGTCTCACCAGCAGGAGAAGTGGTATGGGATGTTTCCAGGCCCCCTGGAAGGAGAGGAGAGCAAGTCCCTAGGTACCTTGGGGACAAGGGCAAGAGAGGGAATAACACTGGATATCAGCCTTCAACTCTGTCACAGAGGAGGCTGAGAATGGCTTTCGGCCTTGAGCTAGGGAATTTATGTAGCGTGGGAGGCAGCTGGACCTCTGTGAGATCCCAGGGGTCTTACACACACACACACACACAGCATGGGGAAGGAGAAGGCACGTAGGCCTGAAGGCATCACACAGCCGAGCGCGGCAGGAGCCAGGCCAACCCTGCAGGAGTGGAACCGTCCCTGGGTGTAACGTCTGCCATGGCAGTGCGATTTGGCAGGGGCAGGCGTGAGGTGTTGTCTCCCCACGGCGCCGAGGTATCCAGGGCCTCGGAGGAGGATGCGGAGCCATCTCTCGGTGTCCCTGCACCCTCTGGGTGCCTCTGCTAGATGAGAATTCGGAACAGGAAGGAGACGGCAGCTCCGAGGGCCAAGCCCAGCGACAGAAAAAAGGCCATGACAGCTCCAGCTGTCTCTGCTTCGTGGGCAAGCACTTTCCTAGGGGAGAAACAGGCGTCAGACCCATCCTTGCGGATGCGTGCCCCGTGCCCCACTGCGAGTTCAACAGAGAGGTGGGAGGAGGCCACAGAGGAGCCAGAAGCTATGCTCCTCTGCAGCGGAGGAATGGCGAGAGCAAATCCACCGTGGCTCCAAGAGCCAGCCTCCATATTACAGGCCTGTAAAGAAAGAAAAAGTGCTCCCAGCGCCAGGGACGTCCCTCTCTGACTCCTGCCCCCGTGCACTGCAGCCCGCCTGGCTGAGTCCCAGCTGGGCTCCTCGTGGTGCCTGTGCTCCTGCGCTGGGCAAGGCTGCTCACCCCGCTGTGGGTGCTGTGCCATGCTTTGCTCCCCTCCAAATCCCTGCTGTGTCTGACCCCTTCCCCAGCACGGCAGGTGGGGAAAATGGAGAGCCCAAACAGTAGCTTCCTCATCTCTAGGATATGGAGGCACAAGGCTGGAGATGGGATACCGGGGCTATCTTTCCAGAGGTGGTGTGGTGATCCCCCTTGTGCCTGCATCTCCTTGGGGAGTGCTCACACCAGAGCTGGGCAGAGCCAGACTCCAGTTGTGCTGGGGCTGGCATGTGGGGGTGTAACCAACCCTTCCCCTGTCCCCAGCTCTTACTCACTTGGGCCCGAAGCACATGCAAAGGCTGGCCAGGTAGCCGTTGGAGATGGAGAAGAAGATCATGAAGACGATGTACCAGGCGTCATGAGAGAATATGACAGGCAGGTAGCCACGGGGCTGCACGTTGCACAGCATGAAAAGGGGGATAAAGATGACACGGAGGCCCACCATCACTGGCAGGAGACAGCTGTCCTTCCCGGGCTGGGAGAAAAACACAGGTCACTCACTGAGCAGCTGAGAAGTGGACATTCCCCACCCCATGCATGCTGGCAGGGGCTATACAGAGGCTGTCCCTACTGCGCCGGGGCTGCAGAGGAGCCACAGAGAGGGCTAAGTTGCTGAGAGACTTTCTCCACTGCAACAAATCTCAGCGTTGCCGCTTGCTGTCGTAAGGAGGTCCTACTAGGTCTGAAAGTCCTACCCCAGCTGACTTGGAGAGCAGCAGCACTAGAGCCAAAACACTGAGCTGGGCTCGTGAGCGACTGCTAAGCCCCTGCTGGAAACAACAGGCAGGCGAGCCTCGTGCACACTCACGCAATCTCCTCCTGCAGTAAACCACCACGCAGGACAAGGCTGGCTGAGGTAAATCCCCTCTGGCACCTCAGGGCCTGCAAACTGGGCTTTAACTAGCTCTTCAGCCTCCTACGCCATCCCCCAGCCAAGCGGGGCAAGATCCAGCAATCTGGGAAAGGGATTATGCTGGGGCTGTTTTGGACAGTGCTGGGTAAGGCACAGACCGAGTTACGGTCTCCACAGATCTTTACAGAATCCCTGGGATAAAGAAGGAGGCACTGTCCTCTTGTTTTGTCCCTGCAGCTGGGACCGAGGTAGCCCCTGGTACGAGACATGCCTGGCTCCATCTGGGGTCCCCTCGGTAAAATGTCAGGGTCGCAGATGACAGGGCTCACTGGTCTGGGGTCAGAAGAGACCCACAGCTGCCTTGGGAGCTGCCTGAGCTGGTGTAGCCACGGGACACTTCATGAGCACGGGGGGAAGCTGAGGTTAGGTCAGCTGCCGTGTCTGTGGGCACACAGCCTCTCCTGCCTGAGGAAGAGAAAAGGAGCAAGCGGGGCCCCAACCAGGGAAATGAAGCCCAAACCACAGGCAGTCAGACTTTCCACACAGTCTTGTTTTGGAAACGTCTCCTGCTGGGTCAGCCCACCACGGAGGCTGCGGGCTGGACACCAGGCAAGGCGGCTCGTGGCCAAGGCCGAGGGCAGCCAGCAGTAATGGCCAAGGGAGAAGCAGCTCCAGGCCATGGGGAAGCCAGGCCCAGACAGACCCCACGGTGTGTGCGTGGTGCTGAGGAGCTTCTCTAAACAAACAGCCTGAACAATACAGGGGGAAACAGCGCTTGGGGGTGGGTGAAGGGGCAGGAAGAGAGACAGAGGACAGCCCCCTTCCTTGCCCACCCCCATCACAGCTCCCATCCCTCAGCCCCAGCAGCTCTGAGCCAGGCAGGGGAGATGAGAGCAAGGGGACGTAGCCAGGGACAGCTCTGTGACCCACGTGGCATGGCCCTGCCCTGCTCCCAGGACAAGGCTTTTTAAAGCAGCTGTGTCCTGTGCAGAGGCCAGAGGTTTTATTTTGGGCTGCCCTGTCTTTCACCCTCTTTTGCTGCCTCCGTCCTGCCTGGCTGTTTGCATAGCTGGAGTGAAGATTTGTTTACAAAGAGGGTGAAATGGAGGAGGCAGCTTCATCCAAGCCATGTTGAAAAAAGGGTGGGAGGAGGACAGGACAACACCGTGGTTCTCGGCTCTGACCCATAAATCTCTGCTTAGGACTTAAAGCCAAGGCAGGAGTCAGCTCTGCACCTCCTTCCTCCAAGCCATGGATGGCAGCCCCAGTGAAAGCTGTGGCTGAGGGGCCTTGGATGGAGACTGCCTGGGCATTTGCTCCCTGCCCCATGCTTACCCATGTGAAGAGAGCAGTGAGACTCCGTCCCGTCCAGTCAAAGACATTAAAGAGCAGGAAGCAGGAAACAGGGATGAAGTAGAGACCTGCAGAAGGGAGAGAAGGTCACTGACAAGCTCAGGGTGCCCCAGGCCCTCCCGCCAATTGCATGGAGACTGTCTTTCAGGTCTAGGTCCTCCTGGTTTCCCATTAAGGGCTGGAATCATCTCCCAGCCAGGCCAGGGTTCACATCCAAACCATCATGCACAGTGGTTTCCTCTTCCCCTCAGGTATACCTACTACTTCAATCCGCACTTCCTTTTCTCCCATTTACCTTGTTCCCAGTTTCCTCCTACCCAGCCCCTTCCCTGGCCACACTTACCCCATCTGTTTCCGTCTCCAAGGACAGTGGACACCTTAGCTGTGATGGAAGGAAAGACGCCGATGGTGACAGTGAAGACAAAGCAGACAGACAGAGCCATGACCCAGAGCTAGGCAGATGAAAGAAAGAGGCTGGTACCAAACACGGGGCAAGAGACCAGTGCAGGGCTGGTCTCCTCTCCCCATGCTTTTCTACACCTGTGCCCATCCCCTGATACGAGGGGCAGGGCAGGGGTTGCTGGCAACTCACCTTCTTAAAAATAGCAATGACCGAGGGCTTCTCATCAGGGTTGTGGATAGGGATGATCTTTGAGTTATTCTGCTCCATCCCATTGGGCTCATCTGCAGGGAGAGACACAAGTAGGGCATATCAGACCCCAGAAGCTGGGATCTAATTTAGTCCTTCTGTCTCATTCTGCCTCTCAGCTCTTCCTCTTTTTCCTTCCTCTTCCTTCTCTCAGCCCCTCACCTTTCTTAATCAGGTCTCTCTTGGTCTCCAGCTCTGCATTGTACACATGGTACTCTGTCTTGTCCTTCATGGAGTAGTATCGGAAGAAATCCTACAGAGAGACAGCCACAGAGAACTCATTCATGTGTAAGGAAAGAAGGCTGCCAGGGGCTGTGTGGCAGTGGCAGATATGGGCGATGTGGACAAATGCAATATGGGCAAAGTATTCCTTCCACTTATGTCCGATACTGATGCTTTCCTGCTCACCCAGGGGCTCATTTCCACAGTAGCCCAAGGATACTGGGGTATCTGAGGTGGGAAGAACCCCAGAGAGCTCCCTTGGGACAAGGGAGGGCTTGTCCTGGCCCAGGAGGAGGAGGCTGGTAGGAGCCAAGGCTGGGGTGCTAGTGGGCCACAGTCCTTGTGCTGTGATGCACAGAGGTCCCGTGTCCCCACACCCTTCCCCACCAGGACAACAAAGTCTCACCATGCGAGGCAGAAGGATGTAGGAGAAGATCGCCAGCCCAATCGCCACACAGGCCGTGGTGAAGTAACCAATGAAGCTCTCAGGTTGCTGGGCGCCAACTGGGAGCACAGGAAGGGAGGAGGTAGTGGGGAAAAGGAAGAAGATGATGAGGGCTGAGAGGAGCGAGGCCCTCCTGCCATCTCCCACCCAACCCTACAGCATGACCCCAGCAGATCCTGTTGACAGCAGTGTTCTGGGAAGGTCCTGTCACCCACAGGGCAGGGATTACTCACTGGCAATACTGAAGATCATCGCCAAAGCAGCAAAGGTGCCCGCCAAGCCCTGCCCACTCATGATGGGAGCCGTGTAGCTGGCAGGCAGGAGCCCTGCCAGCCCAAAGAGGCTGCTCTGAAGGATGGCGCCAAACGCTGTGAAGGAGAAAGATGAGCAGAAATGAGAAACCAAAGGCAAGGATGGACTGTACCTCTGCGGAGAGCCGAGACCCCTGCCCAACGTGGCAAGGCAGGACCCCCTTCTTCTTGGCTCTCCCGCAGTGAGGTTTATCCTTTTCTTCCAGAGAGATCAGCCCTAGCCATGGGGCTGTGCCACTTTCCTTCCCCCCGCGGCCTCACTCACAGTTGATGAAGACGATGCTGATCATGGTAAAGACGAAGAAGGGAAGAGGCTCCATGGCGACCTTCACCATGATCGCGGTGATTAAAAACACCAGCCCAATGGCCACCAGGCTGCCCGAGATGCGGATCTGCTGGGGAATTCTGTAAGAGAGGGTCTCAGTAAGGAAAACCCACCCCACAAAAGCCTGTGATGCTGAGGCCAAGCTCTCCCATGGGAATCCCAGCCAAACCCCACAACAGGAGACCAGTGTTTTGCCTTTGACTTGACTGAACAGGCAGCAGCTTGGCCCAGTGCTGAGCCAGAAGGATGGCCCAGGGCTGGGCGGCCCTATGGGTGCTGGCAGGGGCAAGGATGGGGCAAGGCTCACCGCTGGTGGATGAAGGAGTTGAGGCAGGTGAAGATGAGGAGGGGCACCATGGCGCAGAGCGTCATGAAGTTGTCAAACATGGACTGCAGGTAGGAGGGGGACACGTCAGCCCCACTCGTCTGGTTCCACAAGTGGCCTGTGTCCTCTGGCTCTGCAAGGCGGCTGATGAAATACTGCAAGGGAAGGAGCCTGGTGGGGCCAAGGTACAGCGAGGCCTCCCCCCAGCACACTCAGGCCACCCTTGTCCCCTCTCCGGCCCCATTCGCAGCCCAGGGCTCTTCCTGACACCTCAGTGCCACTCATCCCACCCAGGTCACCCACGCTTCTGTCTTCTGCATGCAAACGAGGGTGCTCTATGCCGTGGAGTGCTGCCACACCTACAGCATGGTCCCAAGAAGTGACAGGGGACAATTAGTGTCATGGGCAGCAGCAGGATGGAAGCCCTCACCTCCCTGGCAGTCATGAAGAAATTCCATGGCAGCAGCGTTCCCAGGCCAAGGATGAAGAAGATCAGCCAGACAGCCTTGTATCTGTGGAGGGGACAGAGCAGTTTGGAGTGGGACAATGCGCAGGGCAGGGGACATGCATCGCTTCTGACTGTCCCTGACCCTGCAGCTGGAGGCACCAGGAGGAGGAGGGAGAACAAAATTTATTGCCATGTCCCTGCTCCTGCCCCGCAGCCTCTGCTAGGCTGGGCTGCTGGAGGAGACGTGGTGCCACAGAGGGGCCGTCGGAGGCCCTCCCCAGGAGGGTACGAAGGCGGGGGGAAGCTGCCTGCTCCTCGGCATGTGGTACCCAGATGCACAACGGCCACGGCCAGAACTGGGAAGGAGTTGGGCTCCCCAGGCGTGTCCCAGCGCCAGGGACTGTTTACAGTCTGTTTGCTACAGAAAAGCTGACGGAGAGAGCATCTCGGGGAAGGGAGAGCTCAGTAGCCCAGTAAGCATGCAGGTGAGGGGGTCCCCCAGATGCTGGGTCCCCCTGTCGACCTCCTGGTATCCTGGATGTGCCCCCACACCCACCCTGCAGCCCGGCATTACCTATCTTGGGGCCCCTCTCTTGCTGTCATCTTATACAGCAAGCGTCAGCGCAGGTCCCAACAAGTCTCGTGGCTGCTCTCCGTCTGGAAAGCAAAAAGGATTTTATAGGGGAGTGAGGGATGCAGGCCAGGCAGGGACAGTGCTGGTTTTAACCCCCCAGGCCGCGCCGCTGCTAAGTACTCCACAGTACCAGGAGCCAAACAGAGCCGGCAAATGGTGAGAGCACAGCGCAGCAGCTTTTGGAAACCTGCGGCTCAGGGTCCTTCAGCCGAGGGGCTGTGACACACAGCCTTATTCTGCTGCCTGGGGGACACCAAGCCTTTCCTCGCAAAGGCAAACTGCTCTCCTGCAATGCCCGGGCTGCTCGGCGCCGCCCGCTCCACAGCCACAGCAGGTTCTTAAGGGATTTGTGAGCCTGCATCCCTCTGTGCCCCCAATCCTGGGGCTGTGAGCGAAGCGTATGCGCAGCGGGCTGTGTTCCCCCCACCACCCCCCCACCTCCCCCCAGCACGGCGGCACAAAAGACACATTTAATTCAGCAGAATCATACAACCTCCCCCGCAAACCCGGTTCCAATTCCCGCTTCCCCGGGGCTCTCGCAGCCCTTTCCTGGGTCACCTTGGAAAGCCAAGGGTGTCCTTGGCACCGCTGTCACCTCCCCGGTGCCCACCGCTTCTTTCCCTCCCCTCCCCATCACCACCTGCCCGGCCCCTGCCACCGCCATGGCGTTGCTCTCCTCAAACACAGCCCCAAGACACCCGAGAAGGGACCTTCCCTCCCCGGTGTCCCGTCCCGTTCCCCCCCCTCCCCGGCTGTCCCCGGGGCAGAGCGGGATTAGCCGCCCCGCAGAAGCCGCAGGCCTGCCTTGTCCTTTTCCAGTCCGGGCGGCACAGCATGGGGTGCTCCGGCACCTCTCCCAGGGTTTCATCTGCAGCGGGGCTCCCGGCGCTGAGCTCCCGGACCCCCCGGGGCATGCCCGCCCCCGAGCCGCCCGCACCGCTGCCGGCTACAGCATCTCCCCGCTGCCCGCAGCCCGGCAGGTAGCGGGTGGGAGGGAGAGCGGGAGGAGGCGGGCTGGAAGCAGCATGCCGGGATCTGTAGTCCCTTGCCAGCCCCGGCGTGAGTTAAAGGCAGCGGAGCCCCGTCCTCCCTTGTCCCTTTGTCGCAGGTGGCCCGCGTGGTTCTGGGCACAGCTCGCCTCCACCCCCCCCGTCCCCGTCCCCGTCCCGGTGTGGTCCTGCAGGTGGGGGAACCTACAGCTCTTATGGAGCCAAAACACAGCCGGCAGGATGTGGAGAGGGGTTTGGGAAGCTCCTTGGCTGCTTGGAAAAGCCAGAGCAGGCTGACAGGTATGTCTGTATGGGACCTAGAGCCACACCAACCTTGCAGTTGCCACCCTGTTGATGCCAGAGCCATCTGCAGCACAGGTCCCCTGCCTTCCCACGCAGACAGCTCGGGGCATGACAGCTCCTGCCTTGCCCTTGTGAGCCACACGGGCTTCCAGAGAAAACATCCCAAAATCCCCTTCCGGCAGCCTGCCAGTGCCTCTGTGGGCAGGAGATGTTCCGAGCCCTGACCCGGGATTAGCAGGGGGATCTGCAATCACAACTGCCACCCCCTCGCACACAGAAACTCTGCCGGGGCCACTGCTTGTCCCCAAGCAAACAGATCTTGCCCCTAAACAGGCAGGAGAATCCCAGCTCCCCCCACGGGTCCCCAGCAAGCCCTCAACATGCCACCCCTTGCCCAGCCAAGCCCCCGATCTCCCTCCCAGCCCCCCACCAGGTCACATCGGTGTCTCCAAGAAACAGGGGCAGGGATCGACCCCACAGACGTACCTGGGGAGGACAGAGCCAGGGCAAGCCCTGCGTTCAGTGTATTTGAAGGTGGTGTGTCCCCCCGGCTTCCGCACCCCCCTGCTCTTGGGGGTGAGCGTCAGGCCCCGGTGCAAGTCACGGGGGCCGAGGCCATGTGGGACGAGCGGCATCCGCGGAGGAGGAGAGGTGTCGGGTACCACAGCTGGCACGCAGCCCAGGTCCCGCTGCCCAGGCGCCCATCCGCAGGGAAGGGTGGAAGGGAGGAAGGGATGGGTGTTCATGGAAGAGGTGGCCGGAGGTGGGGGGGATCGGGGCGGTGGGGGGGGTGCTGGGGCAGCGTGTTGTGTGCTGCTCCACCACGCTGCTTTCCCAACCGCCTCCTGCTTCCGTCTGGAGAGCGCCCACATCCCTATGTCGGAAGCCCGACCTCCTCGGCAGACACTACCCGGCCACAGCCTCCTGCCTGCTCTGTTTGTTTTCTGTCTCACTTCACTAACTGCCTCCTAATTTTTTTTCCACAAAGCACTGGTGCCAGCCAAGGAGTGCACAGGTCAGCACTCATTACGGCAGGAAGTGTGTCCAGCTGCCGGCTCTTACAAACAACCCTACAACAAACAGAAAAGGTCACACGAACCACCACCAGCAACAGGTGGCAACCCTGCTCCTGCTGGTGAGAGCACCCCTGCCTTCAGGGACTGGGGGACAGAAGCCACCCTCCAGCCACCCGGCTGGCACAGCGCAGCTCTAACCAACTCCCGGAGGAGTCTCCTGATGTTTACCCCGGTCACCGGCTCGGTGGCAGCACAGCCTGGGGGACAGGGGAAAGAAGGAGCGATTGCGGTGCCTTGGCATACAGACATCCATTTTGTTCCTGGGTGTAGAGCGTTCCGTCTCATCCCCTCAGAAGCAATGCATAAGCGGAAGGAGCAAGATAACAAGGAGTGATCTTAACAAACCACAGGCTAGCACCTCTGAGCAAGAACAAACAAGAGATGGCACAATTTTAATTCCCCATTCATGTCGCACAAAGGCCTTGACAGACGCCAAGTGACACCTGCAGTATTAGGCCACGCGCAGTCCCATTGCCAGCCAAGCCCCGTGAGCCCACGGCAGGGACAGCCGTCACCAAAACTGCCTCACCTCCGCAGAAGAACTTGCACTGCAGGACAGCCACGCCTGCAGGCAGCCATTTGTCACCAGGCTTCGGAGATTTCCCTACCTCTCCCTTCCCACGCATCGCCTTTTCTCCTGCTGCCTTCACCGAGGGTGAGCACAGCACACACTTGGCTTCCCACTCAGGAGCAATTTCATGGTGCTGGGCAGGGATGCTATGGGTTTATACCCAGAAACACCAGCTCTTCTTTAAAGTCCTTTACGCCACACCAAGCATAGCACCATCCTTGCAGTCCCTAGCCAAGGGGCTGCCGTCAGGCCTGATGGCAAGCACCCCGTGTCCTCCTGCCACCACGTGTAGGGGATCACTTTGCAGGGATAAGGTCAGCACTTCCTCCGAGCACAGCCAAGATGGGGCAGGGCCAGATGCCTCCCCAGGCTTCACCCCATCCCCTACATCCGCTCATCCCCCCGGGAGACACCAGAGCCCAGCAGGAAGGCTGATCTGGGGACCCATCGAGGTTTACCTGCGGGCAGGGAACAAGCCCAGCACGGGTGTGCAAGTCACATGAAGCCCTGGTGGCTGTGCCTCAGCTGAAGGATGGGAAATGCTCTGAGACCGCCTTTTTCATCAGATTTCATGTGCGTTGCCTGAACTCTAACCACGTCACTCACGGGTCCTCCTACCTTGTGCCGGGGTCCAGGGAACCAGCCTCCCAGACAGCGTCCTGTCTGCCTCCACCTTCAGCCACCAGCTGCGAGGACACGTGCTTGTATTTCACAAGATGTATGAGTGTGCGTGATTGAACACCATCACCTCAGCGCTGGGACAAATGTAAGCCCTCCCAAAATACAGACAGGTACCCTGGGTCAAATCAGAGGCTGGTCTGGCTCAAAAGCTTGTCTCCATTAGAGGGCAAAAGCAGATGCCAAGAATGGGTAAGAGTGGCACAGGCATAGGCTAACTCCCTGGCTGCTCCCCCGGCCTCCGAGCTGGGAGGGATGTGCCGTTCATTTGTTTTGTAGCCCACAGCGGGTTTCGCTTCTGTGAAATCCCTGCTTCCCCCTCTAACTCGGGAGCCTCTGAGCGAGGGCAGCATCTCTCCCCTGCGTGCAGGGCCTCGGCCAGGGCTCGCTCCCCCTTGCCATCAAAGGGTGGATGAACATTGGAGCAGCTTCTCCATGCCAGCCACAGCTTTACACGCCTGGATCGTATCCACCCTACAGCACGTTTTCCAAACAGAGAAATTCTAGCTCACTTAGTCATCCAGGCACAGCTCCACGCCTTTGGTCCTCCTTGTTGCTTTCCTCCCAACCTTCTCCAGCTCCCCTCGACCCTTCCAGAGATGCTGGGGCTGGGGGGCACAGAGGGACTGTGAGGGGGTGAGACACCAATTTGAAGAGCTGCAAAAGGCTTTCCTGCTTTGTTTCTGCTTTGTCACTCAGAAAGATCACTGGATGTGTTTTTTATGCTTGAAATATCCGAAGTAGCCCCAGGCCTTGCTGTGAGTGGCCAGCTCAGTGTGTAATCTTGTTTGTGGATTTGGGGCTTCTCCCCCCCCGCCGTCTATCACTTGATATTTATCTAAACTGAATTTCATCTGCCTAACACCCGGTGTTGTAATGGTCTTCTGTACTCTTCCTAGCTGGCACTTGTCCCCACAAACCTGAGTAATCCAATCGCCTCAGCAAGCCCTGTCATCTCATTGCTCATTCCCTTTTCCAGGTTGCTCACAAACATGTTGAAAAAAAACATGAGAGCCAACATAGCGATCTCTTTCCACCACAAAAACTGACCGCTGACTCCTACACCCTCCTTCCTGTTTTTGTACCAATTATGGAGCCATGCAAGGACCCTCCCTCTTGACCAGCCAGTTCCCTTAAAAACTAGGCTGAAAGCCCTGGTTTAATGTTTTTTTGGGAAGTGGCGTGGGCGCCCCAAGCCCAGAGTCCCTACGAAGCGCTGCCCCAGCTTGGGGGGCTCCTCGGCAGAAGGCTCCCCCCCTCCCGCCCACGGACCCCATCCCTGTGCAGGCGCCTGGGCGGCGCAGCAGATTCACTGGTCAGCTTTTCCCTGAAGTTCCCTCCAGCCCTTCTTAGAAACCAACGTCACATCTTTCCCCCCTCCCAGTCCCCGGGGGCCGGGGCACTTGTGAATGAATGACTAGAGGCCACACGTGACAGGCAGCCGGTTCACCCTCCCTTTCCTACTGCTGAACATCGCCTTGCCCTAGTGACTTGTTGCTGTCTAGCTTTGCTTTCTAACCTTTCCTCTCCAGATGCTCTGAGGAACCTCACAAAAGAAGGTGGCAGAAACTGCTCAGGCTCTTCTGGATGGGACAGAGAGGCAAAATCTTCATCTGGCTTTTCTGCTATGGCCTCTTTTCCTCTGATCCCTCGTCCCTCCGATGGACTGCGGCAAGCTTTCTACTCCTGATGTGCTTCGTGAGCAGTTTCCATGAGAGAGCTTGCTATTGTTCTTCTTCTTCTCCTTTCCGAGCCCTGCCTCTCTGCAAACCGGCTTGCGGCACCATCCGCTCCCCCTGTCTGCTCGTTCCTGCATCCTGAGGAGGGAGCTCAGCGAGACAGCAGGATGGGGGCATTTCTGCCCGTGCTCCCCCTTGCCTCGCTGCGTGCCGACGAACCCCTCTGCACCGCAATGGCCTGGCAGGCAGAAAAAAACCCCGCAAGGCAGCCCGTGCAGCAGGGTCCCCAGGCAGCATTTCTGACCTGCTTCACCTTGTCCCCTCCACTCCGTGGGCAAAAGGAGGCAGCTCTAGACCCTCTCTGCCCTTCAGGCTTGTGGCACTTGCAGCCACCCCACAAACTCCCCGCAGAGCAGAAGCCATGGGGGCTGTCCCCGCTCCCAGCACCCATCGCCGGCCGTTATCTCAGCTGCCGGGTGGCGCGGGGGGAGCACTCAGCCCTGCGGTGTGTTTTGAACTGTGCACACCAGCCAGCTGCAAAGTCCCTTATCTGGAGAGTTCAAGGAGCCCTGAGAGGCTCCCCGGGGGCCCTCACCCCCGGCAGGTGAAGCGATCCAGCCGGGCAGCAAATTCCCCAGGGCCCGGTGGGACTCCAGCACTGTCCCTTGAGGGGCTTCCCTCCAAGGAGAGGGGAGCAGGTAGTGACGAGGCAGAGCCAGCCATAAAACTCCCCTAGGCAACGCTGCTGGGACTCTTCCACCCATCACTGAGTCCCACGAGGCTGTGGGCATCCACCTCCCCACTGGGGCTGCTGAGTGGGTTTCCAGCCCTGACATATCGCTGGCCAAACACCAACAAGGGTGCCCTATCGATGGCAGCCCCATGATGAAGGCACACACCTCTCTCAGCACACAGCGAGTGCCCAAGCCTGGTCATGCCTGGTCCCCAGCCACAGAAAACCCCTCCAGACACCCACACAACACCCCCAGACTGGAGATGGGTGCTCCTGCTCCACGTCCCATCAAACGCTGCACCACCCAGCCAGGTCATTACCCATGATGGAGGGACATTTTAATGTCACAGCAAGAAGCTTACCAGAAGGGCAGGTTGGCGCCAGACCCTCACTCCTGGTCACTTCAGGCCACAGGACTGCGGGGCCGGCGCAGCCTTGGGAGAGGCAGGAAAAGCCCCGCAAATATCAGAGCAGTCAGTTGCTCCAAGGCCGGTGGTTTGGGGGTGCAGGAGGAGATACAGTGCCCGGGGCGGGCAGGAGTTAAGGGGGGTACGTCATTTCTGAGGAGGCGTCAGAGCGGGAGAGATAAGCTGCTCTTGGGAGCCTGTTTGCAGAGACAGGATTCGTAGGGACTCTTCCGAGGAGCTGGTTTCCCTGTTGGCACTGTCCCCAGGGGAAAAGACTATCCCTTCCAAGCCATAACCCTGACCTGCTTCTCGGCAGGCTGGGGAAGGAGGCACATTATTCCAGGGCTAGGTTCGGGCTTCATTTGTTGGAAATTTAGGAAAATAAAGACTCTTTCTCCCAAGGGCGGAAGGAAGAATTTGCTCAGGGCTTCACTCAAAGCAGCTGCAGAAACCTCAAAAACCCAGGCAGAAGCCACCTCCAGGACCCGGACAGTACCTCCAGGCAGCTCTCAGCACCTCCGGGAACTGCCTGGGGGCGGAGGGAGGGGGGGGAAGGACCCACTCCAAGCAGGCACAGAGGCTCACACCAAGCTCATGCCACCCAGCCATGGCTTTCTGTGGGACCACCATGGGTTTGGGGAGAGCCCGTGGATGCCTCACCCCAGATCTTCATCCTCGCCCGGCATCCTCCGCAGCCAGCAGCCCCCTGCAGCCCACGTCCACAGGGCTGGTCCGAGCCCCCCGGGGGTGCCGGCACGGGTGGCGGAGGTGCTGCCTGGCTCTGTCCGGGTGCTGTGGGGAGGGGGGTGCTGCGGGAAGGGGTGCTCCTCTGGGGTTGGCCGGGGGGCCGCAGCGGGAAGAGGCACAATGGGAGGAAGCCACATTTCCGCTTCCCAGTGGAGAAAACCCTACAGAACCCCTGGGGAGAGCAACCGGACACCATTAATGTAAAAATCAGCTGGGAGGACAAGCAGCGGCCAGAGGCAGTGCCGAATCAGGAGCAGGTCCTCCTTGCATGGAGGAGCCTGGCACTTGGTGCACTGGTGGCACAGGCCACCACGTACCAGGACAGCCATGCACAGAGGACAGAGGCAATCCCAACCATGCCACAGCACAAGGCACAGTGCCGGCTCCTGCCTGCCCGCAGCCCAGCTCTCCTGCAGGCAGGTGACACTCCTCATTTCCATCCAGCTGGGTGGGATGGTCCCTGCTGGGCTGGGGCATCGGTTGGGTAAGACCCCCTAGGGCATGGCTGCCAGATGCATCTCTTCTGCTTTAGTAGTTTCCCCCCGAGTCACGCTCGGGCTTGCTCAAGAGGAATCCCCACCTGTACAGATGATATCTTGGCCTGCCACACCTTGGGCAGCAACGACAGCATGTCGGAGGGATGGGCTGAGCCTACGGGACCGTGTCCCCATTTCCCCTTTGTGTCTGCAGCTGCAAGGAGTGAAGGTGAGATCTGTAAAGAGGAAGCAAACGGCAAGAGGAGAGGAGACCAAAACAGTCTGTGGCCAGTCAAGTATGAAGATAAGGAATCAATGAATGCATGGGAAGAAACCAAGGCAGGCGAGGCTGGGAGACAGTCCCACGGATGGAGGATGAAAGAGAGGGGCAAATGAGTTTCTCCATACCCTGCCATACCTACCAGCAACACGTGGCTACCCTGAGGTCAGCGCTCAGGGGGCAGTAATGGGGGGGAAGAGCAGGACAGCAGGAGGCCACCTACCGTTGGTGGCCCCTAGGGTGCTGGGATGGGGAGGGGAGAGGGTTCCTCCTTCATTGCTTCATGTTCCTGGCCCCAGGACTGAGCTTAGAGCTGGCAGAGCCAGGAAGGAGTAAGGCCAGGAACGATACAAGGGAGCTCAGCAAGCAGCAACCTGCGGTGAGGGGCTGGGGAAGAAGGATGGGGATGGCTTACGCTGCAGCCAGGAGGTTCTCAAAACAGCCCTGCAGTGAGAGGCAAGGCATGGGGGGCTGTGAAATCATTGGGGAGTTCAAAAGCCCCTCTAAATCCTTCCCCAAGCTACGCATGGAGCCCCCGCTATGCATGGAGCCACCAGCAGAGGAGGCTCGGAGGGCTCAGCTCAACCCCAGACACACTCCCCCACCCCAAATGCCGCTGTGCACTTTATGGGAGCTCCTCTCCTCCAGGAGAGCCTGATCACAGGGCTTGCTCGCTCGACCCCCAAAGCATGCAGCTCCTTCTGTAGCAAAACCCCACGTGGGCCAGTGCAGCTGCGGAGCTGCCCAGGAGAGGAAGGGCAGGAGAAACCAGCAGCGAACTGGCAGCAAGACCGCCTGCCCACAGCAGCCCCCTGCCCGCTGCCACCCAGCCACCTCCTGCACCCCGGGGCACGTTCTCCTCCTGGGGGAGAGGCCCCATCCTTCCAGCTCTGGCTCCTTCCCATATGGCGCACGTGCCTCATGGAAACATGCAGAGCTGGCAGTGGGCAGGACCCCCACTGCTGAACCACGTGCCCCCGGGCTGTGCTGCTCCCGAGCCCCCACCCCCCAAGCAGGTGGGAGAGGAGAGCATCCCCGGGGCTGGACGGAGCGAGACTTGTCCCTGCACCCGGAGGACTTGGTGGAGGGGCCACCGCAGGCTGCCAGCCCTGCCGGGGGGGCTGGCACAGGGGCAGAGCTCGTTTTGCCCCCGCTCAGCAATTTTTCAGAGGCTGGTCCAGGCTCCGCAGCTGCTTCCAATTTAGGGCCGGGGTGGGGGGGGGAGCGGAGGAGTGAAACCAGAGCCAGAACAACACGATCTACCCTCGGTGTCACCATCTCCCCATCTCCCAAAATTTGGAGGGGCAATTCCTCCCTGCTGACCAGCAGCACCCCCCCCGCCCCCCAGGCAGAAGCTGGGATGGACATGTGGGGGCCCACCACTGCCAGGCCTGCGGCAGGTTCGAGGTTGGCTCAGTCCTCCGCATGTCAGCTGTGCCCGGCGGCCAGGACAGAAATACAAGGGCTATTTTGGGTCCCCGCAGACCAAAGCAGCCTTTCGCTTGTAGGCCAGGTCAGGAACAGGGTCCTGGCTGACCGCTGCTTTCGGCATGAAATGTCCGCAGCCCTACTGGGAAAGGGGATGGTGAGCATGAAAGCAGGTTTTGGCGTCCGCCATGGTCCTGCACGGTCCCTCTGCCAGCTGCCTGTCCTGCCAAGATCCCGCTCGCTGCTCGGACAGCCGCAGCATTTGCAAACCCCGAACTGGCTTCAGCTGCTAAACGCAGCCATTTCACAATGAATGAGGGTACGATGGCTCTGCTCCAGGAGATGAGGCATGTCTGTCACCCCCTCACCCGCTTTGTCCCAGCCAAGGGACGCCCCATGATCCCCAGAAACAAAAGGAGGGAGAAGGGATGGATGCCCTGGCTGGGTCTGAGTTGGGGCCGCTCCAGGAGCCACACACGCCTGCACATTTCCCAGCTGACTTTAAATTAGGCTGAGGGGAAGACGCTGCCTGCTGAGAGCCGGCCTTGCCACGTCGCTGCTCTGCGGCAGCTCCAGAAGAGCCGCACGGGCAGCACACGGTCTGCAGACCGAGGAATGGAAAGCCAAGGTGGCAGCACGCCATCAGCGGCATGGAGCAAGCAAAGGCCTTGGAGTAAACACCCGGGGTGGAAACGCCACCTCTGGCACCCTCTTCACTCCTCCCTGAACAACTCAGCTTCCCCAAACGGCCTGGCAGGACTGAGGTCTCACATGTGGAGCCAAAGCAAAGGCTCGAGGCGGACACCTCCTTCGGAGGGAATAAGTCAGAGCCCAAACCTCCCGCTCTTGGCACTGGCCTCGGCTAACCCACGGCAAACAGGAAAACCTTTATGCAAGCAGGATCAGGCAGGGAGAGCCAACAGGACATAGGGAGCTCACCTCTGTGTCTGCCCAAACCCCGGCAAAACAGACTCTCCTGCACGACCAACAATAATAAGCCCAGCCACAAGTAGGGAAAGGGCAAGTCACATCCCCTCCAAATCCCAACCGGCAGGTGCTGCCGCATCCATGCGACCAGCCACCACCCGGTGTGCCACAGCCATGAGGTCCTGGGCTGCCTGGGACCGTGAGCATCCTCAGGGATGCCTCAGGGAAGCGTGGAGACCCCTTGCACGAGAGCCCCCAGGTGCTCTGCTCCTGCCAAAACCACCCTTTGGAGAGGCTGGTGTTGGCTTGCAGGCTCTGCTGGCATCCCAGCCTCCCCCGTGTTAATTTGGGGAGCAGAGGAGACAAGGGCAGCTCCAAGATGCCCCACGGGGAGACCCAAGGGTATCGTAGCCTCCGTCAGAAGTGGACTAGCCATCCAGCAAGGCGTCCTGCCGGAGCTTGCCAGGGTGCCTGAACACGCTGGGATGCCGATGCGGTCCCACAGCGATGCCGGACGATAGGGAGCCCCGGGGCTGACCCCTGCTGAAGCAATCCCTTTCTGGCACACCACGTCCCCTTCGCCAACCACAGGGAAGGAAGGGAGGGACAGCTGGTGGTGGACGACTTGTGTTTGTTTATCGACGGGCCAGGCTATTTACTGCTGTTGGGTTTTGTTTCGGGTCGAAGGCTCCTCTTGTGGAGCAAGCCCAGCTGCAGAGCCCAGGCAGGGCGAGCGTGGGGCCCTATGGCAGCTCCCTCAACACCCCGCGCGGCACAGCTCCTGCCTCCCATCGCCCAGGCACACCGCTCCCGCTGCCTCCAGGGTAATAGCCCTGTCCGGGAACACGCCGGCAGATCGATTCCCTGATGTGGTTCACCATGCGGTCACACCAGCCTTGTATTGCCATGAGGAGAGGGTGTGAAGATGGGAAGGAGAAGCTGCAGGGGAAGGTGGATCGCTTCTTAATGGCTCAGTTGTGCTGCCGTTGGTCTGCCTCCTCCTGTGGTTAATGGATAATGTTCCCGCTCTCGTCAGGACAGCACGGAGACCTACCCAACCCCGCCGGCCTCAGCCGCAGCCCAACACGTACTAACCCTGATGAGCTGAAAGCACTGTGCTCCCCATGTGTACCCAACAGCAGCAGGCTCCCCGAGGGGGCAGAGGTCCCATCCGGAGCAAATACCATCGGGAAGCTCATCCACAGCACCATGGGAGGATATCCCAGGCAAAAAAATGGAATTGCCTCCAACTTGATCCTGAGGCCAGGAAAAGACAAGGCCTGTCGAAGGCAAGGCAGGCAGCTCCTTCAGCCCTGAGCCCCTGGCCAGGACCAAGAAAGGAGCTGTGCCACCAGTCCCTCCCGTCTCCCCCAGCTGTTCTGCAGGAGTTATCCCCAAGCCTAAAATAAGGGAGCTCCTCTCATGAGGGTTTCCCACGAGCAAACCTGTAGCAAAACTCAAACTGGGCTGCCCACCCCAAAGCCCTCACCATCTTTCAGCTCCTCCACGCAAGCCGACCCTCGGCCGCAGGTGTAAACCATCTCCCTGTCCCTGCGTGGCATTGGTGGGTGGCTGTGATGGGTGTGATGAACCAGGCAGGGGTGAGGACCACGTTCGGAGCCACAGCATGGGCAGCAGTGGGAGAAGACAAGCGGGGTGGCCCAGGCAGGACGTCCCTCTCCCCAGCAGCCTTGCAAGAGGCTGAGGCCATTTAAGTGGCAGTTGGGGGTGCTGGTACGCATTCAGGTTGATGGCTTGCCCTTGGCACAGCAAAGCTGATGACCCAGTCCTGCTGCCGTGACTCAGCCTTGCTACGTGGCCGGAGCGGGCTGCTCGCTGGGCATGAGGCTGACCACGCAACCCTCCGGTCCCACCGCTGTTCCCAACCCAGCTGCATCCCTCCCAGCCTTGCTCTTCTCCATCTCCAGCCCCTGCCTGCCTCCTCCCTCTGCAGCTTCCTGGTCCACAGGCTCCATGAATTTCCAGCTGAAAATTTCACAGTGAGGAGCTTTCCCATCAGACAAGTCCTAAAGGACATGAACTAAAGCAAATCCCACTGGCAGTGATGTGGTGGGAAGAAGGCAAGGAGGCTCTGCGGAAATCTGCCTGATTTCCTGCTGGCTTCTTCTGCATGTGCCGGCAGGTAGGCAATAGGTCTCCGCTCCCCTTTGGCCTCAAAAAAAGCCGGTCTGGAGATGAAGCCTGACTGTGCTCACTCATGGCTTAACTAAGTGGCTGAAAGACAGTCTCGAGCACTGCACCCAGAATGCCAGGCTCACGGATTTGTGTCATGGATGGTGCATGCCAACCACATATACCCAGTGCTTTGAGCCTCCCCTTTCTTGGGGATTGGTGAGACCAAGGAAAAGCCTGCTCCAAGCCGGAGCAGGACCAAAATGTCACAACAGTGATGTTCTTCACACCACCAGCATCAGCAATGAAGTTACAAAGGGCTAGCACTATCCCTACGCAACAGCTTCTTTTGTCTCATGGGAGCAACAACCCTCGTACACGTTCCTCATGCCGCACCACGGCTCCTCTCCCACAGGGGTCCCCCAGAGCCCATGTACAGCCAATTCCCCGACCAGGTCTGCAGGGTCTGGAGCAGGAGATGGGGTGCAGTGCTGCACCGCAATCTCAGCTGGGGGCAGCGGGGTCCCTCTGGACCACACATCCTGACGTAACCAAACCCACCCAGGGTCTACTGCTACTCCGCATGCTGCTTTCCCCATCCCACCTCTTGCATGCTCTCAACTGAGACAGCACTTAAGTCTTTATCGCACCACTTAATCAAATCCTAATAGCTGCGTGGCCGTTAAAACCCTGACTCCTCCCTATCAGCAAATGCCTGTAGCTCACTCTGCACAGTGCTTTGCACCTGAGCTTGCTGGCAGCTGAGTACAAGTTAGCATGGAGATGCGACCCCAGAGGGCTCGCAGTCCTGCAGCCCCAGCAGCACCAGTTACAGGGCAGAGCTAGGTGCTGGGGGGGCTCAGGAAGGCGCAGGGAGGTGAGCGGAGTTTGCACTGTGGGGTCAATACTGAGCTGGCAAGGATCGCAAGCAAACAGCACTCTGCTGATAAGAGCGGGTGTTGCAGCTTCCTTCACACTTGCCAAGGACCGGGATGTTACGCTGAACGAAAACAACCGAGATCTACATGTGTCCCAGAGAAAACATCGGAGGCTGCTTGCTGGCTTCCCAAAGCTCATGGCCGGTGCATTCCCATCTGGACAGGGCAGGCGGATGCTCCCGGGCTCCCTCTGGCCCGATGGGCCGGTCCCCAGCCCTGACTCTGCCAGGGGAGCGGGGAATGGAACCGGGCAGAGCGAAGAAGGTGCAACACAGGAGTGGGTGAATGGGTGCCTTGTCTTCCACGCCCCGGCTTCCCCCCAGACCACAACAAGGAGGGAGACGGGTCAGGCCAGGGCAAGAACAAAGCCCGTGGTTCATCTTCAAAGAGGAAGAGGCTCATTAATACCTCCCAGCCCAAGATAATGAGAGCAGGGATGCCATGATGGGGAAATGATGCCAGCAGTTAATTACGCAGCTTGTGGATGAAGGGAGAAGAGGGACAACTGCAGGATGAAGGTGCCACACTGCCCTGTGTGCTGCTGCTACATTTGCTGGTTCAGGCTGGAGTGAATTTCTTCATCCTCTTCACTCCAGATACCTGCTACAGCGTAGGCCCTTGCCTCTCATCTGTGCTAGCTGGGGGGGGAAACAGCCACTCTGCAAACCATCTTCTGGGGCCTATGCTACGCCCCTCAGTGCCACACAGAAAGCGCCCCAGCTCTGTGAAGACCTTCTCGATGACCCAAGAGCAAGCCTACCTGTCTTTTCCAGGAGCGAAAGGCAATGGTGGAGTGCTCCAGAGGGCACACGTGTGGTGTTGGCACTGCACTGACACTGTATCAATGGTCCATGAGCTACACTCAGACAAGCAGTGAACCTGAGAGAAAAGCATCCCTGCCTAGTCACGTCCTGAGAGAGCTTTGTAGTGAAGGCAAGCCCGAGGGAGCCTGAGCCCGTCCGGCAGCTTGCAGGGGCCGATGAGCGGAAACGATGCCGCCAAGCCGGGATGCGGTTCAGGAGGGGAGTGGGATTTCCCGTGTCGGCATTCACAGAAGTCCCTCAATTGTGTCGGCTCACAACAGGCAACTGAGGGGCTGTTGGGCTGCTTCCTGCTTCGGAGCAGCCGGGAAGCGCATCCAGCTGTGGCCAACAGCTGCACAAATTCCTCCTGCAGCCCCTAGCCCTGGGGAATCTACTGGGCTCAAGGATACAGGCTCGCTTGTCTGCAATCCCACAGCCCCAGGGCTTGGCTGCTACTGCCTTCCCACACAGCCCACAGCTCCACAGCCCGTTCCCGAGAGGCAGATGGGAGCGCTGGTAAGTACAGGCAGGGACTGTGTTGGTCTGGCAGTATTAGCACCTAGCAGGGGTGTGAGGCTCAGATTTAGCTAGAGGTTCAGATTTAACTGTAGGGGTGGGGAGGACAGCACAAAAGGGCTCCACAGGAGCTCTCGGCACACCTGCCTGGACCAGGCTCTCCATTAACGCAGCTGGTTTGCTCAGGAATGGGAAGAAACGCTTACTGAAATCTTCCACAGCATCCCACAGCCAACTCAGAGCATTTTCTTGAGCAGGACCCCGGCCCAGCGGCTTTGCTGCCAGCCCAAGGGGGCTCTGCCCCACTGCTTTCACAGCAGCACGTGGCGCCCAGCCCACGCACCTTCCAGCGGGTCCTCGCAACGTGCGCCCAGCTGCGGCACCCAGCAGCCCTCGTTGTGCGTGCACGTACACACACACACACACACACGAGTGCTCGGTAAAGATGTACATCCCTACACCCGGAGGACCACTGCACAACCCCCTCGGTGAAGTCCTGCATCCCAGGACATCAGAGCATCAGCGTGTTTCACATCCCCAAAACCCCAGGCTGGCTGCTCCGCTTCGCATCCCCCAAACCACACGCTCTTTCCCCCGGCAGTAACTACGAAAGGGGATTTGGAGTTGTCGTGCGAGGCGGCGAGGAAGAAGACACCCCACCCCCACCCCTTTTCCCCCACTCATCCCAAAAGGCAGCATCTATGCATCACTCCACACACACCCCCAGCCCCCGAGCAGCGACCCACACGCCGCCTCCCCCCCACTCCCCGGCTCCCTCCGAGGCTCCTAGCAGGGTTTCAAAGCTGCCGGGTGCGTGGGGAACCCACGCACCCGGCAGCTTTGAAACCCTGCTAGGAGCCTCGGAGGGAGCCGGGGGGGTTTGNCCCCCCCCCCGCCCTTCCCCAAACTTCCCCAGGGGGAAGAACGGGGAAGATGCGCCGCGACCCTCCGCGGGCAGCGGTACCCACCCCACGGGCTGAACCCACCTGCGCCCCGGCTCTTCCACTCCACACCGCGCCACCCCGCTTACTGGTCCCGGTCCTGGACCTCCCTTCTGGGCTTTCCCGCCCCTGGCTCCCCCCATTTTCCGCCCCTCCCCCTATCCCCACGCCCCGGGAAACCCCCCGCCCTCCCCGCCTAGGGTTTTCAGCAAAGCGCAGCCCGGGTGGAAGCAGAGCAGACCCCCCCTGCTACACTCCTGAGTTGCCCCCAGCTCCGGGTTTGCGTTAATAGCCATATATTAGTAACTATTGTAGCGCTAAAGGGCGCTATATATTATATTACGGCTCTAAACGGAGTGTGAACTGGCCCCGTTCGCTCGATCCATCGCTTGTCCCCGGTGCTGCATCCTAATCTGGACAAAAAACCCTCTCTGCTGGCAGTCAACACTTAATTAGTGTAAGTGTACATACATATATTTTTTCATATATGTATATATGGTTACGGAGAGAACTGAAGACAGCTTTTTGCACTGTGAATTCATGGTGGTGCTACCCGGGAAGGCAGGCGATATGCAGACCCCTCCGAAATTTAGCGATTCCCCCGTGTCCAGAGGATATAAATATCATGTGCATCCAGTATCCAAAGGGCAGGCACGGACTCTAAGCTGTTTTGTTGTTTGTTTTTTTTCAGGCTGCCGCCCTCCAGGCTCCTATCTCTCCGGAATAGATATCTACTCCGCTGTGATAAAAACCTGCTGTTTTGCTTAAGTGCCAAGGTGCAGCACAACTCCGGGGGTACTTTGTCCCCCAGCGAAGGGGAGTGCACCTGAATTTTCAACCTCATAACCGGGCGGTTAAACGGTCTGCAGAAACCTTTTCTTATATAGCTCAGTGTTTCAAGGTGCTTCCGCTGGGAGCTCAGGGCCCTCCTCGCTCTCCCCCTTCACCAACGCCACGCGGTCGCCGGCTGCAGCACCAGGAAGTCCCCACCGCGGCTTTGACTGCCAAAGCGTTTGCTTCGTTAACAAACAACCTTGGAAAATTCTCAGCAGACAGCAATCAGTTTGGGTTAGAAATTAAAATCAGAAGTTAAAACGCCCCCGAACACTCTGGCAGATTCCCACATCTCTCGGCAAGATGCTCTGTAAGGCACGTCTCCCTGCAGAACCCAAACACCAAGCTTATATTTTAAAACAGACCTGCATGTCAACATCAACATGTAAGCTAAATGTCCCCAAAGCCAGAGAAAAAGGCAATGGGGACACGGGTGAGACAGCCACCAGTGCCTTCTGAGACTCAATGGAGCGTCACCCTCAGGAAGCTACTTCTTTGCTCGGTAGCAGCCTCTGCTGCTGGATCTCTCCCTCTGCACTGCTCGTAGGTACTTGCTATGGTTATAGGTTTCTGGGATGAGATAGTAGGGTGCACTGAGAACATGAAGTGAGCAGCAGACAATGTTGTCAGATACTAAGACAGGAGGCTCTTGTCTTAAATGTAAGATTCATATCAGATCAAATTAAATTTAAAAGCTCTGATCTCCAATTAAACTCCTGCTGCATCTCCCAGGCAATGACGGGCCCCAGGCCTGCCTTTCTTCAGCCCACTTTCCCTAAGCCTTTCTGATTTGGATGGTCTTCTTCTGGGTGAGCTGCAACACAGGCAAAACCTCTCCTCTCCTCTCCTCTCCTCTCCAAAACACAAAATAGAAGAGCAAGACACCCTGCTTTGGGATGTCTCATGTCACCTCCTCTCTGGCTTTGAGACGTGCCATGCTATCACCTACGGAGCCCTACGAGCCTCCGTGGCAGTCCCCAGGACCTCGATGCCATGGCACCTTGGGTCCTCATATTTCCCCTCAAGATGTCCACGCTCAACAGCATGAGATAAAATTTGAGCATCACTGCTATTTTAATTTTCTATATAAGCTCCAACTTTAGCACAGACTAAAAGCTGCCGGAACCAATCCCCCAAGGACTGCCAAGCATGGGGTCCAGACTGGCCGTGCCCAGCCAAACCACCACCGTGCTTCCAGACGCCACGACAAGGCTCTCTGCATCACTAAGAGCCTCAGACCCCACTGGGAGGAGAAACGCCACAAAATTTACCTTTGAGTGGATATTCCAGGAAATCTCCACTTCAGGACAGGGTGGGTGCAGCCGCTGCCTCACCCCAGGCTTTCCGCAGCGGGGTGCGTAGCACTTACCCTCGCCAAAGGACGGTTTTAAGTGTTCTCTAATTCACAGCTCTGGTCCTGTCTGCACAGCCGCTCCCGAGCCCTGGAACCAACATCTCTCAGTAGAGCTGTCTCTCGGTGGAGACGTGGGGTTTGAAATCCATTAGCGCTGAAGAGCGTCACAGCCGCCAGTGACCGCAGGCAGACAGGAGGCCGGCAGAGAGACCCGAGGGGAGGCGAGAAGAAAGGCAGCTTCCAGCTCCCAAGAACAGTGCGGGGCTCTGGCCGCTGCTCTGCGAGCAGACCTGCGTGCCCACCCGCCGCCGGCTACCAGGGTGGGCTCTAATGATGCCTTCCTTCAGGCAAGTGCGAGACCCGGAGCGAGCAAGACACTGCGGAGTGAGGAAGGCTAAAGCGGGGAGAGAGTCTCCATTAAAATTCAGCCCCGTCTGGTGCAGGGCAGAAGAAATTTCACCCGCAGGTCTCGTCTCAGTAGAGGTGCCTCAGCCCCCTGAGGAGCACGTCTGCCCTCGAGAGTGATGCACGGTCCTTGGGCTGCGTGATGCCAACGCCGGTGTGTGGTCTCAGGGGCATGACACCTCCTCCGTGAGGGAAGGTGATGAATGGCACGGCCGGTGGTGACACCTCGCTCATTGCCCTTGCTGAAGGGCTGAGCTGCCGAGCTGCATCTTGATGGGATGCGCTGCCTTTGCAGAGCCCTCTGCTCCCAAGTGGTTCTCATGTTCTTGTCTTTGCCTTTGTGAGTACAATAACAAAAGCCTCCCAGAAGAAGCAAACTGCTACGGAAACAAGTTTCTGCTCCAAACTGGAAACAGCTGGTGCTTTGCCCAGCACTGGTACCGGGCCCACCACTGTATGACACCAGTACGACACACAGAGCGAGGTGTTCCTCCCCTGTGTAATTTGGGCAAGGAGAAAAAGCAGCCTCGAGCCGGGCCCGGGGGCTTGTTGCTCTTCCACCCTCTCCATCCCCCCGGTGCAGCAGCGCGGTGCCAAAATACGCCGCTGCTGTTGGCGGATTGCTGCGCTCCCCGGAGCAATGGGAGAAGGCAGAGCCCTGCTTTCCCGGAGGAAGGCAGCCAGCAGAGCCTCTCCCTCGCGTGAGGCCGGGAGACCCGGGGAGACGCTCCCCGGGACGTGCCGATGGGGCTTAAGCCAACCGGCCCTTCGGGTTTTCTTTCTGAAACCTCAAATTTGCATGGCAGGCAATGCCACGCCGTCACCTGGAGCCCAATTTGTACATTCTGCTCAAAACGAGTGTGTAAGAGGCAGAACAAACAGGCAAAGCGCTCTCCCTTCGGAGGCGTTTGCTGCCAAACCTTTCACAAAAGCCGCTTTTTTTTTCCCCCCCCTCTTGTAGCAATTCCCTGCTTCGACTAAAGCAACGAAATCCAAAAGGGAAAAGCAAACAAACAGCTGGTTTGGAAAGCAAGAGCGAAAAGGGAGATTTATTCCAGGCTGTGGGTAATGCATCACATGAGCTGAAGGAATATTTTCCGCGCCTCTTGGGCAATATTTGAGTTTTAGGGCCTGAGGAGCGAGGCAGCATTCGCAAGCATTTCGTGTCTCCGGGGTCCTTTATGCTTGGCGCCCGCATCGGATGTTTTCCTCGGAGATTTGCGAGCGCTTTGCGACTATACGTTAATTAACCCGCCAGCCCTCCTCTACAACGAGGTTTCCCTTTCCCTCTAATGTGCCTGCGCCAGGGGCGGGGGAAACTGAGGCACAGCGCGGCCACCAGCCCGCAGCAGGGCTGAGGTCGGGGGGGCTGCACGCCATCCAGCTCCCCTTTCCGTCGCCAAACCGCCCTTCCCTTTGCGAGCACAACCCACGGGCGACAGCGTTTCCCCTCCATGGGGTGCTGCCCACCCCGTCCCGGAGGAGGGCACGGGTGGCTCAGCTCAGAGAGCCTCTGCGCCCGCCCTCAGCACCACAGAGCAGAGAAACAGAGAGCCAGTGTGCTTAGAAGGCCGAGCAGGCAGGCAGGAGTCGGGGGGCAGAGGGGGGGGGGACAAGCAGATTAGGAGCAGTATCCAATTCTCTGCACGTGTGACAAGGCAGCGGAGCACAGCCGGGGTTGGGAAAGGGGGAGAAGGGACGTTTTAATCGGTCACATGGCGGGAAACACAGAAGATGCTGGACCTCCGTCAAGTGCCAGCAGGCTATTAACCTATTAGCTAATGGAGGGGGGGGAAAAATCACTACAGGCTCCTGGGAATCCAGTTATAACGAGACTGCAATGATCCTGGATGCTTTGATAATCAACAAAGCATCTCAGCCTCTCGCTGAGATCATCAAATGGCTCAGGGACCATTTTAGTTTTGCTATTCCCTTGTTGGTTCTGGCTGCAGGGCTGCTGGCAGACCCTTTTTGGGGTGCGAGTTGCTTGCGGGGCTCCCGAACAAGAGGTAACGGGCACAAACTTGTACATAGGAAGTTCCGTCTTAACATGAGGAGGAACTTCTTTACTTTGAGGGTGGCAGAGCACTGGCACAGGCTGCCCAGAGGGGTTGTAGAGTGTCCCACTCTGGAGACATTCAAAACCTGCCTGGACGCCGTCCTCTGCAACTGCTGTAGGTGACCCTGCTCTGGCGGGGGGGTTGGACTAGATGATCTCCAGAGGTCCCTTCCACCCCTGACCATTCTGTGATTCTGTGATTCTGTGATGGTGTCTCCCCCAGGACCTCGGTGCCCTGCCCTGCGTTTCGGGGTGGGAGGTGGAAGGGCAGAGGTGATGCTCACCTGATGGCCAGATCCTGGCTGGGATGAGGCGGGGAGCGTGTCTGCGATCCTCTCCGGAGCTCTGCCCGCAGCGCGGAGATCCAACCGGGCACGTCACCACTCGCAGGGAGCCACGCAGATCTCCAGCGCCCCACCGTCCCTCTGCTTCCTCGTCCGAGCCGACCTGCCGGGATGAAGTCAGTCAGATGCCTGTGACTTCTTCACTAGTGGGCTGAGGGCAGCAGGACCAGGCTGCCGGCAGAGGAGCAGCCCTGGGCCAGAGCCTGCCAGGAGAGGCAGGGAAAAGGGAGGCACTTGCTGCTGATCAGCCTCCCCACGCTCAGTATCCCCCTCGCTGCTAACACTGAGATGCAATGGGGTGACACTGCTGCTCCCAAAGCTCGTGCCCCTCAGTGAGCAAACAGCCAAGAGATGTGGCAGGGAAGGGGCCCCGGCCCCGAGCGCCTCCAGCCCGGTGGCAGGGCCGTGGGTGTTTTCCAGCTGGGCAAGCAGAAACAAACCCCATTGTCCGCCAGGCGGGCACAGCTCAGCAAGGGACCTGCTGGGCTCCCTGGGGGGGGGTGGGGGGGTGGTGGGGTCCAGCTAAGCTCCAGCCCTCTCAGGCAGCTGGAGGGGAGGGCCTGATGCCCCTGTGGGACAGCAGCATCTTTGGGATGGGGGTCGCCTCCCAGCTAGCAGGCTGGGGGAGACACCAACCCTTCTACCCAAGCCACTGCTGAGGGTCTCCTGTCTCCTCCACCTCCTGAGCATGATCCTTCCCACAGCGATCCCTTCCTCCTCCATCCCCATCCCTCTGCCTCCCTCCCTGCATCCCGCACATCTTCCCTCCCTCTCTGCACCAGCCGCACCGCTGCCGCCCTCTCCTCAGCTCCAGCTGCCCGTTTGCTCTTTCTTACAAGCATTTACGGCCTAATGACACCAATTAGTCGTGGGGTTGCTGGGTGACTAGTTACTGAGTGACAGCCACACAGCCACTGGCCAAGGGTGAAACGTTACCCCTGGCGCAGGCGGTTTCCACCTGCTGGGGGCCAAGCTGAGACCTTGCTAAACTCAAGACACACAGCGAGGGCTCCCATCCCTACCGGAGGAGCCGGGGTTAATCCCCGTCACGGCCACGGGCAGGAACACCCTGCAGCATTCAGAAATGGCACCCCCAGGGCACGGGTCACTCCGAGCACCCTGTCACCCTGTCACCCTGGTCGTGGTCTCACGCCGGGTGTCCTTGGCGGAGGATGGGGCTGGCGTGGGTAGAGGAAACCGCACTATAATCAAGGTCATCCGGCCCATTGAAGCAGCTCCAGGGGCACATCCCGCTCCTTGGTTGGCAGCGCCAGCCTCCCGCGACGGAGCAGAGCCATTGAGGAAGGCGCCGGCTGGCGCCCAGCCACCCTCGTAAAACACCACAGGGGAGCTGCGGGCAGCTGGGGACGCGGGAACCTGGCGGGAGAAAGGGGAGGTGGCAGCCGCTGTGTGGTCCCACTCCCTTCCCCCGCAAAGTCTATCCATGCCCTGGCAGAGCCAAGGTGCCCAGTGGCTCCTTGGATCTCCAGGCACCATGCAAAAGGCAGAAGAAACCTTTCTAGGGATGTCTGAATCCCAGCCCCGAGGCATAGCCTGAAGCCATGGCTGCCCATCAGCCTCCCCGAGTCGCCTTGGTGGCAGTGGGCAGAGCCCTGCTCCGGCTCTCGGGGAGCCCACCCTGCCCGCTCCCCAGACGGGCTCTGCAGCCACCAGCCCCAGGGGGCCCATGGCACACGGCCACGTGCAGAGATGAGGGCTCCAAAGACAGCCCCAGGAGCTCCCACGGCCGTGCTGGCCCCAGTCTGTGCCTGGCCCAAGAGTCGCTGGCTGGCGTGGAGGAATTCAGCTCTGTGCAAACGTCTGGCACGGCTGACTAAACCCTTTCTGAAGACTAAGCCCGTCCTGTCATGCTTTCCCCCTTGGGCGAATCGGCAGTGGAGCTGTGGCTGAATGCTCCCAAACCTCCCCCAGGGAGGTCTCCAGGAGGGCCCTTTCCCACAGCTTCCAACAGTACCGACCGTTCATCATTTCCCCTCCGTGCCAGTCATGCTTCCGCGGATTCCCAAGCTGAAACGTGGCCCCCCCAGGCCACCCCCCCGGCAGAGCCCAACCATGAGACATCAAAAGAAGGGCAGGCCGAACCCATGACCAGGGGTATCACCCCCCCCCATCCCTCAGCCCCTCTGCAAAGCCGAGCGTCCACCCGTGGGCAGAGGGTGCACTAATGGCCTGGGGAGAAGGAAACGCTCGGGACTGGGATGGGGGGGATGTTCTGTGCCTCTCACACATGGTGCTGAGGGGACATCGCCAGGAGCCTGCAGTGTCCCATACTCGTACTGCTGGGGGGGGAGGGGGGACAGCAGAGTTTGGGGGTCCCAGAGGGGAACAACCTGCTTCTGGCTCCTGGCTGCCCTC
>VUYV01000020.1:1569101-1593124 GCA_008711295.1 Anarhynchus alexandrinus | reverse complement strand
TAAGCAGGGAAGATCAAGGGCAGAAGCTCCAGCTCGTGGATCGAAGGCGGTGAAAAGGAGCGGGGCAGCATTGACCTGTAGGTGACATACCATGCAGAAGGGTGGGGATGATGTTAGGAAGCAGATTTCAGCGTCCTGCTGTCACCCAGGATGGATCACATGAGGACACAACACGGTGACAGTTCATCCTGAGCACGATACCTATCCTGCGGGGCTGCGCTTGCAGCTCAACTGCAGGCCACAGGGGAAGATCTCCTGGCTGGTCCCCTGTGAGCCCTGAGTCTCGCAGGGATGGGACGGGACAGGGAAAAGCACGAGGCGCATCTCCTCGGCATCGCTCACTTCTCAGAAGGCAGCTTGCCCACTTCTCCCTGCCACCCTGGGCTATAAGGCAGCCTGGAGCATCCTTGTGCCTCTGCCAAGTGCCATAGGGACAAGAGGGGCTCCTGGTGCGACATTCCCAGGGGTTCATGGCCTGAGGCTGACTCGACATATCCATCCTCAGCTGATCAGGACTCACAGTCTCCAGGGAAGCACAGCCTGCTCTCTTAACAATGCGACGCAGACCCAGTAAATCTCCTTTCTGGCCAGCCAGAAGGGGAAAGCCAGCCCTGACAGCAGCGGTGGCTGGCGTCCCATGAAGACCCCTCTTCTGAGAAGAAGCTGCAGGCATCACCTACTCCCTGCCTTCTCCACTCTCCCCGCAGGACCTGCCATCTCCAGTGGGTGCAAGTGGGTCGAAAAGCCCTGCCTGGCTTTCACCAGTGCTGTGTCCTGGGATGGCAGAGCTGGGAAGCTTCGCAGCAGGGCTGAGCTGCTGCACGGAACCCAGCGGTGCTGCTGCTGGCCCTGCTTTGGAGCCACAGCCATGGTGGTGCTGGGATCCCAGCAAAAAGCCAGGTTCTCAAGAAGAAAAAGAGCTCCACAAAAGCCTGGCTTCCCAGTAAGCTGCGGAGCGGCTCATTGCGGCCAGCCGCTCAGGTCAGGGCTGCCCGCTCCGATGCAGGACGGGCTGCTCTGCCTCCGCTGCCCACATCCCCCGTCCCACTGCTCCCAGTGCCACCCAGCTCGCCTTCAGGGACGCTCCAGCTGCTCTTGGCAGGGAGCAGGGGCTCCTTATATGTCTGTGCACGAGACAGCCAGCGCAGCGCAAGCGGGCCAGCAGCAGCACGTGGCCATGCTCCTCTACCGCATCCTCCATCATCGTTCCTGCACGGGCCTGGGGACCATGACAGATGACTTTCACCATCTCCTACCACCTGGCCGGGCCAGCTTCCCTCGCTCCCTACCTTTCCCCATCCATCACAGCCCCTACAAAGCCCGGTCCCTCCTCGAGGCAGCACCAGGGCACAGGAGGGATAGGAGCGATGGCGGGGACCCTCTTTTCTCACCTCTTGCCTGAGATATTTACTGGGGTGGCAGAGCAGTGCCCTGACCCTGAGAGACACCACGGATGCAGGGGCGAGGGCCATGACGTGAACCCTGCGCTGCCTGTACCTTCGTCTTTCTCTCTGCCCTGCACGTGAGGTCAGGCTCCTGCAAACAAGCCTCGGGGCCCGGGGCAGCCGGGACCTCCGCACCCGGGCCAAATCACGCGCAGGGCAGCCGGGGAATGGCGCCTGGGGAGGAAGGAACTGGATGGGGAATGGTGCAAGGGCAGAGGGCGGGCTCCCAGCGGTCAGTCTACAAATAGAAAGGGTCATGGGAGAGCGCCTGGCTACGGGGACAAAGGGCTGGCGAGAGGCGGATGGGGCTGCAGAAAGAAACCCCGGCAGGGAAGCGAAGGGTGGCACAGCCCCAGGACCTCCAGGAATAGGGAGGGCTCCCCGGCAGGGTCCTCTGCGGCGCAGGCACCCCCGGGGCCATACAGGAACATATGGAACTGGTGGGACAGGGAGGTAGCCAGCGCTCCGTGAAGGCTGGGACTGACGCAAGAAGGTGACAGGGGCCAGCAGAGGTGACCATACCAGTCCTGGGGTGACATCCCCACGGGCAGGGTAGCCAAACATCGTACCCGGTTCACTGGTGCTGGGGTAGGGGGGGGGGAGGAGACGTTTGCTGCCCCATGGTACTGTCCTGGTGCCAACCATATCTTCTGAAATAGGTCACCTGCCCAGCCCCATGGAGGGGGGTCCCGGAGGGGAAGGGTAAGGCAGCAGCACCCAGTACATGCAGGAGTGCGGGGGTGAACGTGCTGGGGTCAAAGCACCCATCAGACAGCCTGTCACCCCCCCCAGCACCCCAACCTCAGCTGCCCTGCACTGCCATGGGACAGGTGCCAGGAGCGCAGCCTCCACTACTGCTCGGGTCCCCGCTCTGCCCCGGCACCCACCCACTCCCACAGCCGCAGTCCCCAGCCTGTGGGACACAGGGCAGGGAGCTCCTGCCTGGCCCAGGGTGTCCGGCGGCACAGCCCATGCTTGCTTACATGTTTTTTTTCCAGAGCTGGCAGGCTCCTTCCCGCGGTGCTGCCGGCTGGCGAGGCAGGATCCCGCGTCGTTGGGGCAGAAGGGCTGCCAGCAATGCCTGCCTGCGGCTCGCCAGGTCCTAGCGCGCTGCCTGCCACGTCAAGGACACAGCGCAGACGGGTGCAGGACAGCCCTCGGCCCCAGCTCAGGGCCAGCCCCGCTGCTGCCGGTGCTCCCACCCCTGCCTAACCCTGCCTCGCACCCCACTCTGCCCCGGGTCCCCCAAATGCAGCGCTCGCATATGCGGGAGGGATGCTGCTGGGGTCGCCCCGCTGCTGCAGTCCCAGCGCAGGGATGCTCTGTCTTCTGTTTTTTTCCCAGTGCTGGCCCTCCTGTCCCTACACACTTCTGGGGACCCTGCCCCGAGGTGGGGGGGGTGGATCACTGCCGTGCTGTGAGTTTGCCCAGGCAAGGAGGGCAGGATGCCATCAGCCAGCCTCACCACTGCTGCTCCCCCTTCTCATCCCCCCCCGCAGCGGGGCCAGGCGCCGAACCCTCCCCGCAGCCACGGGACTGGAATGCCCCGGGGTCCCGGTTCGGTTCCCAGACCTCCGTCAGCCCCACGGGATGGGGGAGCGAGCTCCGGGACCTCAGTGCAGGCCCCCGGCTGCAGGGTGACCTTGCAGCAGGACTGCGGTGCAGCCGAAATGGGGGGCAAGTCCTTGGCTCAGCAGGGACGGGAACACGGAGCCAGACCCCCTCCCCGGTACCCAGGGGAACAAGGCACAGCCGGGCCAGCTCTCACACCTCCCCCTGCCTGCACCCTGCCTGCACCCTGCCCTTACCTCCAGGGCTCGGCTCTCCTGGTGCCAGCTGATGCTCCCTGCAGCCGCCTCCGCTGCCCGGTGCCAAGCGGGGTCGGGGATTCCCTGCGGCGGCGGGACGGGGATGCGGAGGCTTTGCCACCCCGCAGCCTCTGCAGCCGGAGCGGGTTTGGGAGCCCTGCCGCTGGCTGGGGCCGGCTGAGCACGGCTCCCGCTGGCTCAGCAGGTGGAGGCTGCATGCACGGGCGGATTAGCAGTGGGGAGGGGGGGGGAAGTGGCTTCTGCCATAGGAACCGCAAGCGGGATTCGTCAGTGGGTTGCAGCGGGGCCGAGCGCCAGCACGGGGAAAGAGAGAGGGGAGGCTGCAGGCAGGCAGCCGCCCCGGAGGGACAACGCAGCCCCTGCGAGGGGGACAGCCCTGGGCACCCAGAGCGGTGCCGCGGGTGCCAGCATCGTACCCTGGGATGGGGGCTCCTCTCTGGTGGGCACATGTCACCCCGCGCTGCTGGGCTGGACACGGGCCACGGTGGGATGCTTGCTGAACTCCCACCCCATCGCAGGTCTGCATCGGTCCCCCCCCCGGTGCCGGCGGGTCGGGGGGAGCCCTTAACAGAGCACCCTGCACCCGCTGCCCCCTCCGCCGGGCCCCTCAGCTGCTCAGGAATGATCTGGCGTCTGCCCACCGGCTGCTCTCCTGGTATGCACGGCCGGAGCCGTGAACGCTGTGCCTCAGCCTCCTCCCCAGCCGGCCGGGGCTGGCCCCCTCCCAGGGCACTCCCCCCCTTCCCCAGACCCAGCCACCCTCTCGCCTCTTCCCATTAAGGCAGCACAGGCGGCCGAGCTTCAGTGCCGGCGGGGGGAAAACAGGTGCCGGAGCCAAGAGCGATGGAGCCGAGCAGAGGGTGGGGAGGCGCAGGGGGAGCACAAAAAGTGCACCCCTCACTGGCATTTCCTCCCGTCCCCTCCTTGGGAACACAGAGGAAGCCCCTCTGCAGGTGACACTGGTGTGCCCACCTCAACCTCGCTGCCTGTCCCCAGCCTTGGGGACACCACGAGGAGGAGAAGGGGTGGCAGGAGCAGCCCCGCGCCCACGTTTCTTCTCTCCCAGCCCTTGCTGCAGAGCTGGGCTGGAGCCAGCGCTTCTATTTTTAAGTCCCACAGTGCGGATGAGGAGGCGAGGGGTGTGCGTGGCCAAGCCTCGCAGCCCGCTGGGGAGAAGCCCTGCTAGCCACGGCCCCGCAAACTTCCCCATCTCCCCCCCAGGGCTGGTGGACACTCAAGGGCAGTCTGGGCCAGCTGTGCTTTCCCCTTCCCAGCACAGGCAGGAACCAGGGCAGCTGAAGCCAGCGTAGCCCGGTGAAGTTACTGCAAATATCTGGGATGCAGGAAGCCTGGGGGGTATGGCCACACTCCCCTGACCCCCTCCACAGCACGCAGCATCCGCCTGCCGTGACCTGAGCCTGCGGCCATCCTGTGAGAGAGGAAGGGCAGGCAGGGCTGCACGGCCCAAAGGACTTGGTCTGTAGGCAGCGGCTTCTCCGCCGAGCTCCTGCAGCAGGGAAAAGGGGCCCAGGTGGTCCCCCGTGGGATTAGCTGGGCTGGGTGCAGNTAAGCGCCTGTTTGTTTTTTAATAAAAACAACCACCACCCCTCCCCACCCCACCCCTGCTTGTGCTGCGTGTCAGCGAGACGCCTGGGGAGCCAGTGGCACCCAGGGGGAGCACCCGGCGGGTGGGCGGGCGGGCAGGAGGGGTGCTCAGCGCCGGGCTGAGGCCGGGGACGGCAGTGGCTGGGGCGCAGTGCAGCCCTGGGGCCGGCTGGAGCGGAGCCACTTGCCGCAGCCTCTCTCCCCCGGGGAGGGTGGCGAGTGGTGGAGCTGGTGCTGGGAGTGGAGACCAGGTCAGGATGGCACCTGAGAGAAGGATGAAGGGCAGGCTGGGGTTTTTCTACACCCTCCTACCCCCCGCCCCAGCTGGGTCTCACTCCTTCTTCCCGAAGAACTTCTTGAAGACGGATTTGTTCTTGGGGCGAGGGGGGCCGGGGTTCTTCTCCCCCAGTGTGTCCCGTGGGGTCCCTGGCCGGGCCACGAAGGAGTGGCAGCGTGCCCGTGGCACAGCCGCCGCTTGGTCCCCGATGTACAGCGTGACCGAGTAGCTGCTCCCAGCCTCCACCGGCTCCTTGGGCACGGCCACCGGGGTTATCTTCTGGTAGGTGGCTGCAAGAGGGAGCAGTTAGCGGGGGGGGGCAGGGTGCCAGTGGGTGCTGCCAGCCCCCCAGAGCCCTCCCCGAGTTGGGGGGCTGCAGCCCAGGGCACAGGTGCTGGAGCAGTCCTCCGGTGTCTGTGGGGACAGGGGCAGTGGTGCCACCTCCTGGCAGTGACAGCGAAACCAGGGCAGTACCTGATGTGAAGGAGTAGGACCTCCTCTTGTTGGCCACCAGCCCGTAGTCATCTTCTTGGCCGCTGTTGTCCCACAGCCCGGGGGACCCTCTGGGACACCACTGCTGCTCCCTGTGCATGGCTCCACAAGCATCTTCTGAAGCAGAATGGGGAGACATGTCATAAGGCAAGGCCACCACAGGACACCCCTGTGTTAGCCCCAAAGAGGACAGGGAAACTTGCATGGTTATCCCAGCATCCCAGGAAGTGAAGGGAGGTAACTGGTCCTTTCCCCACCCCCATTCCTGGGCAAGGGGTCCTGGGACTCCAGGCCCAGACCCCACTGAGTTCAAGACTGGCCAAGAGCCACAGTTCCCCCCTCAGCTCCCTTGCGTCTCTCTGGGCTGTGGAGAGGAGATGGGAGCAAGCAGGAGCCCAGCCAGGCAGGAAAGTCACCTGCTGTTGCCACAGCCCCATCAGCTGGGCCATCCTGACTACCCAGAGGCCGCTGCAGCTGGGTGTTTGAGCGGGGTAGCACCACGATCTCCTGGCTCTTGGCAGTCGTGACCTGATGATGTCCCTGGAGGTGGGAGCTTCCAGGGCTGGGGACCTTGCTGAAACTGGAAAGTAGCAGAGATTTAGCAAACCAGACTGGTCCACTGATGCCCTGCTGGAGCAGCACGCACCGGCAAGAGAGTTGTAATGAGAGCTGGCTGGCGGGCTCCTGGCTACTCACCCCCCAGCACCGCTGGTGCCCTCGACACGCTGTGCCGCTGCCTGGAAGTAATCCACTTCGGGGAAACCTGAGGGCACAAGCAAACATCCCGCTGGGTGCTGGTGGTGCATAGGACCATCCCACGGAGCCAGCCCCAGCTCCAGGTGCCCGTGCTGCATGGCTGGCCCCTCCAACCTCCTGCTGTAGCCCCTGCTCTTGGTCCTGTCAACCAGCCTAGGATCTCATAGCGGGGCCTGAGCCCCCTCAGGTATGGGTACAGCAGCGGGAAGATCTCAGTATTACAGATCTCCTTGCCTGGAGGGCAGGCGAGGGGTTTCCAGGCCTCGCAGAGGAGATGGAGGAAGACCAAGGCACAATTATCATTTTCCTGACACTAGCTTTTTGCTGCCGAGGCTGCACTGACGTCAGCCGTGCTATTCCTGATTTATAACTGTGTATGTGGTGTGAAAACAAAGCCTCCAAATCCCGCCTGGCAGAGAACTGCCATTCCCAAGGCAGGTTAGGAGGATGCATAAATCAGAGACAACGCTGTGCTGCTTCTCTTCTGGCCCCCACCGCGCATCAGAGGGCTCGGCGGGGGCTGCGCACGCACGGTCACCCCGTGTAGCCGGGCCCCTGCTCCGCCAGCGAGGGCTGCTCACCTGAGTTTTGCTGCAGCTTGGAAACCCATTCGTTCATGAGGGGCTGGGAGGGGGCCCTCAGGAGGTACTCGGAGCCATCCCGCAGCCTGTGAGATGGGGAGAAAAGTCAGCAATGAGACAGGCATGGGGTCCCCCTACCACAGCCCCCACCAGCCTGGGAAACACGGGAAGCGGGTGAGAAAGAAAGGAGGAAATCCTCATCTAAGCACTGGATGGAGCTGGCCCTGGCTGGTTGTGTCTGTTGGTGTGTCTGTCCCAGCAGGGACACATTAGGGAGGGCTGTGGCTATGAGACCCCGTCTGCCCCGAGTTTGGGGTGACTCACTGAAGCCTGAAGCAGTTGGTCTTCTTGGTGTACTCGGCATCTGGGGTGCAGACCGCCCCGGAGAGGTTCAGGGGAAGGGCCACCACGGAGCTCTGCAGCACAGGGAACAGCAAGAGCGACAGTGGGGTTGGTTGGCTCTGCCCTCCCCTGCCGCAGGGGTAGGGGACAACCCCACTTCCAGACCCTCACCCTGCTGCCAGCCCCCTCCCGTGCTCTCTCCCCCAGCGCACCTTGAGGCTGTCCCTGCGGTCCTGGTAGAAGCACAGCGTCTGCCTCATCAGCACGGCGTGGAAGAGGCCCCATGCCCGGCAGTTGGCCTGTGGGACACAAGCAGGGGACAGCTGTGACGCCAACAGGTTTGGGAGAAGACACGTGGTCCCCTGCCACTCAGAATGCCCCCCAGCCCCAGTGGGGTCTGCCTTCCCAGCATGGCAGCACCCCCATGGTAGCCCCAGGAGCATCCCTGGCTTCACTCTCACCCCAAAACCTGGATCCTCCCACCACATCCGAGCACCCCAGTCCCAAAGGAGCTCTGCAGCCATGCCCGTACCTTCCTCCCTCCTGTCTGCAACACGTGCTTCCTTTCCAGCGTCCCCTCCATCATCTGAAACTCCGTTTTACCGGGAGGGACCTGTGAGGGAACAGGGGGTGAGCAAAGCAGTGCTGGGGCCGTCAGCACCAGCGCAGCCCACGGGGTCTATCTGACTCATCCCCAGCAGGAGATGCCAAGGTGGGAATGGGACAACAGGAGCAATTTTCTGGCCTGGGCTGTTCATAGGCTTTTGGGGTGAAGTGCTGCCTTGCTAAGGCTGAGGGTTGGTGGGGGAGTGCCATGCAGCAGGGACCCCCAGATTCAGCACCTAGCTCTTCTCCACCCCCCACAGCTGCAGCAGAGGGGCCACCCAAGTCAGGGTGTCCATAGGTCATGTTTGTTGGAGTGGGTAACCTGCCTGGGGTGCCCCCCGACCCCCTGCCTGACGGTGAGGGAAAGCCCCCAGCCCATGGCTCTCACCTTGCCACCCTCTCTCTCCTCTTCCCCATGCCTCCGCCGATCCCAGGCGCCCGGGCTGTCTGAGAGGGACACCAGCTCCTCCGTGCGGGGGGACACCCCGTGCCTGCTGGGGCTGCCACCGCCGCTGTGCCCTGTGCCAGGGCTCTTCTCTCCTGCCGGGCTGTGGAGGAGCCGGGCAGCAGTGGGAAGGGTGAACTTGGCCACCAGCACGTTGTTGGCTGCTGAGAGGATGAGGGGCCCACCGGCGGTGGTGTCGGGGCTGGGCAGGCTGCCTGCCTCGCTTCCTGGCCGGCGGCGGGCACGGCTGCCTGCTGGTGGGCTAGGTGGCCGCTGCTTGCCCGCCCCATCCCAGATGGCCTGCAGCTCCTCCTCCTCTTCCTCAAACTGCCCATGGGCAGGGTGGCAAACCTCTCCAGTGCCCGACACGGGGCTGGGGGGCTGCGGGGAACCCAGTGCCCACTCGAAGACGGAGAGCTGGGTGGGGGCAGCAGGAGAAGTTGGGGACTCCCCAGGCTGGCCACTGCCAGCTGGCCGCTGCGTGCGGGCAGTGCCAGGGATGGCTCCTGCCCTGCCTGGGATGCTGGCAGGGGACGGTCCCAGCTCCAGCTGAGTGGCTTCGCAATGCCTGGCCCTGCCAGCAGCACCGGGGCTGCTGTCCTGCCCCAACCGGGCGGCCAGCTTGTCCCCCTCCTGGCCGACCTGCTCATCATGCAGCACACGGACACGGGATGGCCGGCTTGGCCTGAAGTCCAGGAGGTCTTCACCGGTGCTGCCAGGGTGCTGCGGGCTCCAGCACTCCTCCCTGGCATGGTGTGCCCTTTGGCGGCTGTAGCTGGGGTTGAAGCTCACCTCCTCGAACCATGTTCCTCGCTCGCTCTTGGGGGACATCCCCAGCCCCTCACCGGGCACCTGGGGGCTGTGCCCATCCACATCCACCTCCTCCTGCCATCCAGCCCCATGCGTGCCTGTGGGCTCCCATGGCCTCACCCTCCTGCCCTGCCTCTGCTCCTGCCCCTCTGCGGCCCCTCGGTGGCTCCCCAGGACCGCCACGTCCCGGGGCAGCTCCAGGCTGAACACGGAGCCCAGGGACAAGTGGGGGCACGTGGTTTTCGGGTCAGGTTGGCGGTGGTGTCCGGGGGCCGCCCCGCACTCGGCATCGATGTCCCGCACCAGTGGGTTCCTGACGTAGAGCAGCAGCTCCCCGAGCGGGGGTCCAGCGGCGGCCGCCCCCGGCCCACCCTTCCTCCGGCCGCACTTCTGAGGCCACGTGCTGCTGGGGCCATGGCGCTCCTCGGGCGCGGGCTGCAGGGAGCTGGCGCCCATGATGCCCTGCAGAGTCAGCAGCCGGGCCTGCTCGGCCCGTGCCCGCTCCCGCCGCTGCAGGCTGTTGAAGAGGGAGCCGGCCCCGGCCTTGGGCAGGGTGTGGGAGGCAGCCGGTGTCCCGACGCTGGATGCCGGAGGGCGACGGGAGGCAAGAGGCGGCCGCTTCGTGTCCGAAGTTTTCCCAGCCTCCACCTGCGCCTGGGGACACAGAGCAGGAGAAAGGGGTGACCCCCATGGCCGCAGCCTCCATCACCCCGCGCTGACCACCCCTTCTCCACGCTACGCCTGGCAAGCAGGGAGCCAGGCAGCCGAAAATGCTTGCCAGTGGCCCATGCAGAGTTGGGAGCAGCACGGCTTCACCCCAGCTCCCCGAGGGCTGCTCTCACCTCCGAGCAGGCAGAGAAGAGGCAGGCAGGGCAAACCCTGCCTGTGATGGAGTCCCCCAAGTGCGGTGCGGCCGGGGCTGGCTGTGCCATACGGCTCTCCATCAGCACCGCTGCCCTCCAAGCCACCACTTTTGGGTGGCTGTGGAGGCACCAGTCACTGCTGCCTGTCCCTGCCACCCCTGCATGCCCCCAGGCAGCAGAGGCTCACAAGGGCAGGGACTGAGCACAGCCCCTTCCCTTCCCCTTCCCCACAGACACCCTCTCCAGCCCAGCCAAAACCACTCTGGCTTTCTGGGGCCACAAGGATGAAAGCGAAGAGCTTTGCCTGCAGGAGCCAGAGGAGCGTTTCCCTGTACCCCTTAGGCTGGATGGGGCCCGTTACCCCCAACCGTCCTAGCAGCCCCTCACCCTGCCTCGATGCCCTCCGGCCTCTCCGGCCCCCTTCCCTCTCCCTTGGGCCACCCCGCAGGGAACCCGGCTGTGGCTGCCCTCGGGGCTCCTTGCAGGCAGCCCCGTGTGCCGGGCCTGGAGCAATGAAAGGATGGAAGCCGCAGCAAAACGCTGAGCCCCCAGCCCTGGGGTTACAAGCCATGCGCCCCTGAGCATGCACCCCCCCAACACGTCCACTCTCACATGGCCCCATCCAGCTCTTCCCCTTCCAGTCGGGAAGCACGAGGGACTGCTGCTGCCCCGCAGCAATGGCTCGCCTCCTGTGGCCACCAAAACCACTTACCCAGGGGGCCAAACTGCAGCCAGCCACATCCGAGCCCCCTCCTCACATGCCCCAGCCCTGGAGCCCATATCACTGGGAGGGTTTCCCCTTCTCCAGGGGGACCACCACCCGGCAGGGCACGGTGGCAGGGGCTGGTAGAAGGCAGGTTCACGCCATGCAGCCACTCTGCCCGGCATGCAGCCTCCCCCGGGGACGTTACCTCTTCCACCGGCTGGCGAAGCGGCTTTCTCTTTCGCTTTAAACTACCCCAAGTGTTTCCTAAAAGCCCCTGGCAACGCTTCCAAAAGGTTTTACAGCCTGAGGGTTTAGTGGCGGGGAGCTGAGCGGAAGGGAGAGAGAGACACAGAGAGAGTTGAGGGCAGAGCGGGTGAGGAGCCACAGCAGGAGACCGCAGGCAAAAGAGGGTGGCAAAAGCTGGTCCTCAGCCCTCGGGCATCGCTCAGCATCAGCATAGCCAAAGGTCCCTCTCCTGAGACTGACACAGCCCCAACAGCTCTCTTGGAAACAGCCTGGGGGGGGTCCCAGCACGGGGGCTACCCCACAGCCCTCATAGCCCCCCAGTCTGCGTGGGAGCTGCCCTGGCTGCACGGTAGTGGCCAGCACTGGGACCAGCATTGAGTGCTCAGCCATGGCTCAGCCAAAGCTGCCTACCGTCCCCCACGTACCGTCCGCAGTGCCTCCTCCCCTGGCTGCTCGCTGCTGGCCACTGGCTGCACCTTCTTCTCACCCTTCTTGCCGATGCTGAGGATGAGGTTGACCGTCCCCCCCAGCCCGCTGGGGCCCCGCGGTGGCAGCAGCAGCGTGGAGGTCTCAGCAGGATCCCAGACAACAGCCTCCTCAGGGGGTTCCACGCCGCAGGGTGTTGAGCTGCTGGGCTCCCCCCAGCTCCGCTCCGCTCCCAATGGGGCATCCGAGAGGGGCGATGCCGGTGGGGAGATGGCCATTCCCGCTGGCAGCCGCGGCTCCGATCCTTGCACAAGCTTGGGGAGGGAGCAGGGCATGAACCCCGCTGGGCTGCGGATGCTCTCCAGCTGGGGCCGAGCACACGAGGCGTGCTGCTCCTGGGGAGCGAGGCAAGAGAGGGAATGTGGAGGAAGGGCTGCTGGGGCCAGGCACTGTCTCAGGACAATTTTCCCTTTGCCTTGTCCGCCCTGCCAGAGAGTTACAGGGCATGTCCCTCCCGTACTTCTGCACTGCCCGCTCCGTCCAGTGCCTCTGCTACCCTCAGCCTCGAGGCTGGTCTCAGCACGGCTGGGTACTTACTTGGTTGGTGGGGGATGCGCCTGAGAGGCTCTCCGGGTCCTGTGTGTCCTCCTGCTTGCTTCCCGGGTCCCGCTGGTGCCTCTGTGCTCGCCAGCGCACCAGCACCCAGCCCAGCATGCTCTGCAGTTCCTCCAAGCGTTCCTTTATCTGAGGGGAGGAGAGATGCTGGGCAGCCCACAAGGACCCCTGACCCGGGAACACTGGCCCTACCAGGACACCTCACTACAGAGCAGTTCAGGGGGATTTTGGGAGTGGGACAGGGTTAGTGGTGTCACCTCAGGTCTCAGCATCCATTGCTGGGTGAAACCTCATCCTGCCCTGAGCAGCCCCAGAGATGGCTGGCCATGGCTGGCCCCATACTGCTCGCAGGGGCTCTGCACCCACACCTCTCTCTCCCCTCCAGTGACTATCCCTGGAGGATGTCAGGGGGTGCAAAGGTGGTTCCCCCGGCTCCCTGCCCTTACCGTTGCACTCAGGTAGTGCTCCTCAGACACCAGCTGCTGCCCCACCGCCGCCAGCGCCTCAAACTCCTTGAGCTTCCCTTCGATCCTCCTCTCCAGCTCTTCACATGGAGTCTCCGGGAGGCCATGGCCACTCGGGCTTTCGGAGAAGATCTGAGCCCGTGTGTCCTCCGTCCAGGAGCTGTGGGCACGTAAAGGATGGGCTCAGGAATGCCCCGGCCCTTCCTCAGCCCTGCAGGCCACAGGGAAGCCATTCCCACGTGCAGGGATGGCTGGGAGCAGCTCACTGGGGTAGCGATAACTCTGGCAGGGCAGTGCGAGATGCCGTGGGTCTGCCCTATAGCAGGCAGCCCCGGCGCAGCCCACTGTTCCCGGGCTCCCCACGGTCCTGCCCAGCTGCAGCTCCAGCACTGCCCATGTATTCACCAACCGCAAACGCTCTGGCAATGCCGCGCTCTCACCAGCTCCCCCCAAAACGCCGCAGAGGCAACCCCGACGGCTCATCGCCACTTACATCATGGCTAAGTAATCCTTGAAGAAGTGCCGCAGCCGGCCGGCCTGCTGCACGTGGGCCCGGGTCTCCCGCAGCAGCTCCCGCAGCCCTGCCCAGGCCCGCAGCGTCTCCTGCACCTCCCGGCTGACGGGGCACAGCCGAGCGGGGCAGAGCTCTTGCAAGCGGGCAGCTGCCCTCTCCAGCTCCTCCAGCTGCCCCTGCAGGGTCTCCGACACCGCACACTAAAAGCGGGAAAAGGTCCAGGATGAATCCAACCCCTCTGCACCCAGCCTGGACTCCCCTGCATCCCAGGATGCAGGGATGGAGGGGAAGATGCAGGGATGGAGGGGAGGACAGGGAGGACACGGGGATGGAGGGGAGGACGCAGGGATGGAGGGGAGGACGCAGGGATGGAGGGGAGGACGCAGGGATGGAGGGGAGGACAAGGAGGACGGAGGGATGGAGGAGAGGACGAAGGGATGGAGGGGAGGATGCAGGGAGGACGCAGGGATGGAGGGGAGGACGAAGGGATGGAGGGGAGGACAGGGAGGACGGAGGGATGGAGGGAAGGATGGAGGGAAGGATGGAGGGATGGAGGGGAGGACAAGGAGGACGGAGGGATGGAGGAGAGGACGAAGGGATGGAGGGGAGGACGAAGGGATGGAGGGGAGGATGCTGGCACAGGGGCTGCAGGGAGGGGGCAGAGCCACCCTCGGTGGGGAGGATGGGCAGAGCGGAGGGCTGCCTGGTTTCCCCGCTCTGCCCACGTGAGTCACCTCCCTGCTGGCGGGAAGATGAGCGAGGTGCTGGCAGCCGGGCGCTGGCACACGGGAGCTGACGCAAGCTCTCTCCCCTTGCCTGGCCAGCACTGGCGGAGGGGAGTGGAGCAGGGCAGGGCTCAGCGCCGCTGGAAAATTCCAGCCCGGCTCGCTGCAGCACGCCAAAGCTTACGGCACCTGGGCCCCCAGGGGCCAGTGCCTCCCTGGGATGGCCCCAGCCAGCCGGGACACCTCCCTGCCATGGGTACGGCCAGTCACAGTGCTCCCCGTGTCTCACCTCCATCTCCTGCTGCTGGCTCAGCAAGCCCTGCAGCCCCTGGAGGTCCTTCTCACTCTTCACCGCAGTGAAGCCACTCTCTGCTTGGGCAGTGTCGCGAGCCAGTGCCTCGGCTCTGCATCGAAGGGCCTCCAGGCGAGGGGACACCTCTGCCACCTAGATGGGCGGGTGGGAAAGAGAGATGAGCCCTGGCATGGCACCCCCTGTGCCACCACTCACCATGCGACCCCAGCCCACCCCAGCTTGGGGGCATCCTGCCATGCGCCTGGAAAAGGGCAGGGAGTACCAGCCATGGGATGGACGGGGACACCAGCCTCGCACAGAGTGGTCCCCATGGATCCCAACACCCTTGTGTCCCACTGGGACAAGCCGAGGCGCATGCCCTGTCCCAACTAGCCAGCATGTCCAGCTGCAGGTGGACCACCAGACTGCAACCCCAGACCCCCGGCCTCCATCCCCTACCAGGCGCTCCAGGGTCTCCGTCTCCGCTGCCACTTCCATGACTCGCTCCCGCTCCTTCGCTGCATCATTCAGCATCTCCACAGCCTCCTGCAGATCTCCCAAGGGGCGGCTCATGTCCTCACCGCTTGGCAGCTGCCCAGCCTGGGCCGAGAGCAGGGGAAAAGACCCCTGTGAGCTGCAACGCCCGCTCCCTGGCTGAAGCCAACAGAAACACTGGGCATGAGGGACGTGGGGAGCGAGCCCCCAGGCAGCTGGGCTGGAGGGGGGCACCCATGGGGTCCCCCTGCCAGCCACAGACCAGGTGCTGGGTGATCAATCCCGAGAGATGCCTGGTCCCGCTGCTCACCGCTGCAGGTCCCTGCCGGCTCCGCGCCTCCTCCTCTTGCAGGTCCTGCAGGAACTCAGACAGCACCAGAGAGTCACGCAGGTCTGCCGCCCGGCGCCGCAGGGCTGCCTGCACGCGTGCCAACCTGTGGGGACAGGTTCCCGTCACAGGTGCCAGCACCCTCTTCACCTCCTTGGGGTGAGCATCCTCCTCCCTGCACCTCCTTGGGGTGAGCATCATTCCGCCTGCCCTTCCCAGGGACCAGAGAGAAGGCACCTTCCTCCGGGACTCACTTCTCCTCCACCATCTCCACCTTCCTCTGCATCTTCCTCGCCCCCTCGTGCTTGTCGGGTGGCTCACCCGCCACCTCCTCCCGCAGCGCCTGGAGCTTGAGGCCGCACAGCAGGAGCTGCTTCTCCAGCTGGCCTGTCTCCTCCAGGTCCTGGCGCAGCTCTGCCGGGCTTCTCATGGTGGCTGGCTCCGAGAGTGACCCGGCCACAGCCTGCAGCCACCGCTCGGCCCGGTCCAGCTCCCCCACCAGCCTCAGTGCCTGCAGGGAGAGCAGGGAGCCCATCAGCCTGGCTCTGAGCCACCCAGGGGAGGCAGGAGCCACGCTGCCAGCCCACTGCAGGTACCCTGGGCAGCTCGGGTGGCACAGTTGGAGCAGCGCGTGGGCTGTGATACCAGCTGGAGATGTCAGTGCCAATGCTGCAGATCCCGTCCCTGTGGGCACTGGCCTCACTTGTCGATCCCCAGCAAGCTGCTGCGACTGGGGCATGTCCCCTGTGCCCACCCCAGCCCTGCCTCCACATACCTTATCGATTTCCCGCAGCACGGCGCCATTCTCCTGGTGCTTCCTCTGCAGGTCCTCCCACAGCTCCCCCAGCTCCCTCAGCATGGCCTCCACCTGTGGGCTCCCCGGGGACTCCCCCGGCACCGGTCCCTCCTGGGAGGCAGGGAGGGTGGTTAAGATGGATCCTGCCTGGTGTGTCCCCCCTAATCCCACACCCGAGGGTGCTCACCAGGAGCACAGCCCCAGGGTTGGAGCCGGGGTTCAGGAGCTCCCGCTGCATCCGTGCTGCCTCCAGGCTCTCTATGTCCCCCACTGGACATGGGGGGATGCCAGGACCCATGTTCTCCTTGTGTGGGGACATGGACTTGCCGAGGAGCAGGGAGACGTGGTGCATTAGTGCCCAGATCAGGGACACGTGTGTGTGCAAAAGTGTGCATGCCCACAAGCAGTAGGAGGGGGTCAGGGAAGGATGTGTGTGTCCCCAGCACTAACTGCCCTGGCCAGGCTAGGAGCAAAGGGGACTTTTGGGGAGACATTACCACGTTCACCGCCTGGCAGACATCCTGCACTTGGTCCTCTGGCTGCTGCATCCCCCATTCAGCCTCTGCCTCTCTCCTCCTCCTGCAGAGAGGGGGACAGTCAGGCCAGCTTGCCCCTTGCACAGGGGACCCCCATTCCCATCCCCTCCAGCTCCATCCCCCTCTCCACAGCCACCTCCATGAGCCAGTACCTTTTGATGTCCACTCCATGAGGGGGCTTCCCCATTGCTGGAGAACTAGGGCTGCTCTCCTCCCCTCTTGCATGCTCCGCCGTCTTCCCTGGCACGTCCTTTGGCACCTGCAAAGGGTCCCATTCCTCCTTTGCCAGCCCAAAGTGTGCATCACTTTGCCCCAGGGCCTGGCAATTATCACCTCCCATAAGTGGTGGGGCCATGTCACAGGTGTGATGCTTTGCCCAACACCCGAACCCCTTTTCCACAAGCTCCCCCATCTTCCTGCAGCAGAGGTGCTGGAGGTGCCCAGAGGAAAGCAGACGCCCATGCTCACCATGCTCCCAGGGCCTCTTGTCCGTTTGTCTTCTGCTTCCTTCCCCATGGCCCCATGGCCACTATTGTCTCCTCGGGGCTCAATGGTTGGAGCCACAGCTTCGCCCCTTGGGGAACTGCTCGCCAGCACTGGAGCCTTCTCTGTCCTGGGAAAGGGGCACAAGGAAGGCCCAGGGGAGCAGAGGATGGAGAAAAGAGACCTTAAGTGGAGCTGGTTGTCCAGAGAGCCTGCCGGGGCTAACCTGAGCCTCTGGCTCCAGCACTGCAGGGTCAGGGTTGGGACCCTGGGGCTCCTGCCGGGCTGTGTCCTACCTCAGCGCCTGCTGGAGCTGTGCCCAGCTCTCCTTGACGTCTCGGTGCTTGGGGGTGACTCGGGCTGCCAGGCTGGGCTGCAGGCTGAGGAGCTGGGACACAGTCACATCCAGCATCTGGAGGAGAGAGCAGCCGGGGAGCAATGACAGGGCTGGCGAGGGACAAGCCACCGCAGCCATGGTGCGAGTGCATGATGGCAACCCACCACCAGCCCTGCGGGAGCAGGGGAGGCAGCAGGCACCAAGCCTGGTCCCCTGCTGCCCCTAAGACAGCTCCCCCATCCATCACACAGCCCCAGCCACCCCATGCAGCCATGGGGTGCCTGCTGAGCCCCCAGCCCTGGGAAGGCACACATCCCCCCTCTGTCGGGATGCTCCCCAGGGTTCAGAGGATGAGGCAGAGCCTTGAACTTACCATCACCTGGCTGGCTATGTCCCTGACATCCCGATCCCGGCATGGCTCACCCTCCCCTGGCTTCCCTACACCGCAGATGCTCCTTTGCTGTAAGAAGAAGCTGCCGTCAGTGGCAGGAGGAGGACAGGGCCCTGCCCTCAGCTCCAGCAGAAAGGGAAGCTGCAAAGCTGAGCTTGCTGCTCTGGTTCCCCATCTTACATCAGGCTCCGTCCCCCAGCTCTCTCCCCCAGCCTCAGGCTGAGGGTGCTGGGACCACAGCAGCCCCCATGCAGGGGATGAGTGAGGTGCTGCCCACCCAGTTTCACTCTGGCCACACACCAGGCTGAGCCTGGTTCCACCACTGGTACCTTGGCGTGGATGGCCCCAAGCAAAGTATCTGCTTGCTGGAGGAAGGCGGCCACCTCCAGGGCCAGTTGCAGTGCCTCGTGGTGCTCCTTCAGCGTCCCCTGCAGCCGCAGCCACCTGTGCGGGTGGAAGGGGAGAGGTGAAAGGCAGCCCGTGCCCCTCCGGGGAGCTGTGCAGAGCTGGGGCGAGGGGATGCAGGCGGGAGGTTTGGGGGTCCTGCTTTCCAGCACGTCGGCTCCCAACACCCGGCTCGCCCCTTCTCAGCCCATATGTCCTCTGCTCACGTTTTGTTAAGGTGCTTGCGCCGGGCTGAGATGCTCCTGCTCTCACTTTTGCCTTGTTTCTCCAGCTTCTGGGCCAGACTGTTCAGCTCCTCGTGCAAACTGTGGAACTGCTGCTCCTCCTGGCTCGAGCAGAGACAGACATCAGCATCCCCCCAGCTGTCCCTCCTGCCCAGCTCTCAGGGACCTGCACCATGCCCCAGCCTTGTGGGTTTTGGGGTTCCCAGCACACCAGTGGTCCCCCAGCAGCCTCTCACCTGCTTCAAGTCAAGGATGCGGCGGGTGAGCTGGATCTTGTCCGGGCTTTCCTGCAGGAGGGCTGCCAGGGAAGGCTTCTCCTCCTGGGACAGGGGAGAGTGTGAGAAGGTGGGGGGTCAGTCAAGCTGTCCCCCTCCCTGGACCACGCTCCCCACACCCCACACCTTGTGCCTGATCCACGCCTCCAGCCGCTCAGCTTTCCTGTTGAAGTCCTGCAGGCTTCGCAGCCCCCCCAGGGCTTTGCTCTGGCTGGCGGCCGTCTGCTTCAGGAGCTGCCACTGGTCCCGCAGGGTCAGCAGCTGCCTCCGCACCCCCTCGGCGCTGGGGCTCACCCGCCACATCAGCTGCTCACCCATCTGTGGGGACAAGGGACCCACTCTGCGTCAGGGGCTCCCAAGGACTGCGGAGAGCCCGGGGACATCGGTGCTATGGGGAATGGGAGCCGTGCTGCCACCCGGCCTCACCTGGTTGAGCTTTATCAGTGTGTTCTCGAAATCCTTCATGTCCCGCTGCAGGGTCTGAGCCACCTCCTCCCAGTCCTGGAGGTCGCAGCCGTCCTTCATGTCCCGCAGCTTGCCTCGCACCCAGCCCTCCGCCTGCAGCGTGGGAAGAGCCACATGGCTGGGTGCCTCCACCATGAGTCCTGAGGACACGGCTTTGGGGACCCAAACCCCCCCAAAGCCGTCACAGGGACCGGAGGGCACTGTTTCGGCTGACAACCTGTTTGCTCCAAGAGCCAACAGGCCAGCAAAGGGGCTCAGGACAGCACGGATGGTGATGGAGGTGGGAAGGCGAGAGGCATCTCACTTCTTTCCAGCATCTGCCCCAGCCCAGCAGGAGAAGCTGTGGCCCCCATGGGCAGGGGTCCCTGCGTGGGGCATCCCTGCACAAAGCACCTCTTCTCCCTGCACCCTGCTCCCCGGTACAAGCGCCCGTGCACCGTCCCCAGCATGGCGTGGAAGCAGCCCCCCCCGCACCATCCCAGTTCCCACGCCACTGGGGAAGGACAGGGGCTGGGAAGAGGAGGAGGAGGAGGATGGGGGACGGGAGGAGCGTGCACACGTGGGGAGGAAGCAGGGCCCTGGTGCGGGCTGACCCCCTCTCCCCGGGGCCGGCAGCCAGGGAGAGGCGGCCAAACATGATCTCATGCCACAACCACGGCTTCGCTCAGGGCCGGGAGTTCAGCCCTCCCCACCGCGCACCCCACCCCACAGCTCACATGAAAGGCTGCCGGTGCCCCCCCCCTCCCCGCCCGCTTCCACTCCCCACACAGCCCCTTGGGTGGACACCCTGGCTGGCCTCACCTGCAGCATCTCCCGGTTGAACTGGGCTACCAGAGCGCTCGGGTCGAGGGCCAGTGCCGCGCCGTTTCGGCCGCTGCATCTCGGTGCCGCCGCGGGCTCCTTGCCCTTGGGGCTCTCTTTCCGGGGTGACGACACTGGGGGTCCTGCCAGCTGGAGTGGGCAGAGGTGGGGGAACTCAGCGTGCTTCCCCACTCCCTCCTGGGAGCGTTTCAGAAGCCGAAATAAATGAGGTCAGCCTGCCTCATCCCCCAGCCCACTCCTTCACTGACATATTTGGGGTGCTCTCCCAGCACTCCGAGGCACAGCTCCCCTCTACCAAGATGGCGCCGGTGGCTTTTGCAGCCTGGGCAGGGGGTTGCCAGGCTGTCCCTCAGCCCTGGGTCACTCCAGGCTGGCAGAGTGGCACCCAGGCAGGTCCCCGCTTTGGAGGGGGACACCATGCTTGCTGCCCCTCCAGCCTGAAGATGTGCATCCCTGCGAAGAGCATGTGTGTCTGTGGCATCATCCTGGGGGACACTGCCAGGGGATGGGGTGGGGGGGACCATGGGGCAGGTCCCCGAGGAGCTCAGCCCGCCACTCCTTCAAGGGCACCTGGAGACCCCCATCCCAAGCGAGCGGTGGAGGCGGGGGGGGGCAGGAAGCATCTCTGCCGGGGCTTGGCCTCCCTGGCGGCCGGCGCTGACGAAACCCTCTGTCAGGGCTCCAGCTCTGCCGGGGGTGACGGCGAAGGTCAGCCAGCGAAAGTGCTGGCCCCCATCCAAGCTCAGCCCCGGGCCCAGCTGCACGCAGCCCAGGGGACGGCACAGCCGCCTGGGCACTTTCTTCCCATCCTACTGCCCAGGGACGGGGACCTGAGCGCATACTAACTGGTGGCAAACAGGAGCCTGGGCATCTTCAGGAGAAACCTGAAGGCGCGGGGCTGGCTGCCTCCTCTCACCAGGCAGAAACTGCTCCCAGGGCTGGGCTGGGGCAGCCCCAGGGGACCACGGTGCGAGCTGCCCCTGGGGGGTCCCAGCCGCCCCCGAGCCCGCCCGGGCGCAATCTCCCGGGAGCCTGCGGAGCAGCGGGGTTTGGGCAACTGTTTCAGGCTCTCTAAGCACTCTGGCATGTGCTGCCCCGCTGACGGCATGGGAGTCGCTTTTCAAAGTCTTTCTGCCTAACCACAAGAACTAGAGAAATCCTCTGTCTCTTTTTTTTTCCCCTCTTCTTTTTTTTTTTTTTAATTAAATAGCAACACAGATTCTCAGGCCCTCCTGCGACTCTGGGATCTTCAGTCTCTTGCCATGGCCAGGGTTGGAGGAGCCCGTAATCCGGCTCCCTTGGAAGCGATAAAACCTCTGGGCACTGGCCTGGGGGCTATCCCCTTGCCCTGTCATGCCCAGCTTGTCCCCTCGCTCAATTAAAGCGGCGAGGCTCCATCCATACCCACGCCCAGGCAGACCACCAGTGGCCACCCTCCCTTGCTCAGCCCCAAACTGTGCCCCTGGGTCAGACCCTCTAAATGGCGAGGGCAGGGGGACATACCGCATAGAAGGGGGAACCTCTGTCCACCGGAGAGCAGAAGCCACCAGCCCGGGGACTCCCGGCCTCCTGCTGCTCATCCTCCACATCCACATCCTTCCTGAGGAAGACCTAGAGGTGGGAAGGTGTAGCCGTGAGCCTGGAAGTGCTCGACTGTCCCAGCAGCCAAGGGGACAGAGGAGCACGTGCCTGCCTCCCCCTGCCCGGGATCAGCGGAGGCTGCCGGCAGCACCCAGACACCACTTTGCCGGGCTCTTGCCTGTCTCTTCTTACACATCCAGGCCAGGCTCCTCTGGGCAGCATCCACAGCTCCTGCCACGCGTTCAGCAAGCAGCAAGAGCTCCTAAGTTTGCTTTGCTCAGTACCTTCTCCGCTTTAGCTCCCCCCACCACACACACACCCTTTTTCCCCTTGAATTGACTCCAAAACCAGCAGAAACCCATTCAGTGGTCACCACTGGCCCCTGGTCATCTAAGGATGCTCAGGGTCAACCCCCCCTGCCCATCTCCAGGCCAGCAGGGCAGAGGCACAAGGGCACAGGAGGACATTAACCCCACCGGCACAAACCCGAACCCTCTCAGCTGCCAATCCCTGATTTCGGCCCATCCACGAGGCAAGAGTTAAGGGGGTGGCTGACTTGCAGGGTAGGGCTCCTGCGGGACCAGGGTGAGGGTGGGAGCAGGAGAGGCAGGAGGAAGGAAGTCCAGGAGCAGCTGCCAGGCATGGAGAGGAGGTCCAGGATGAACTCCGTGTTACCTTATCTTTAACAGCGCCCAGCCCCAGGAGGAGAGGTGCGTGGGATTGCTTGGATCATGCACAAGGACAGTCATTCTCATCCTCTATGGATGGATCTTTTTTTGGGCTGTTGGATACAGCAGGCTGATTTAGGGATCTCCTTCCACTCCCTCCCTGGGGCCACCTTGCTCTGTCTGTAACAGCCATCCAAGCTGCACAGGGCAGCATGAGGTGGTGGGCAACACGTGCTGCTCTGACACCTCCTCCCCAGTGGCCTCTGAGGCCACAGCAAATGGGGTTGGTGGATCAGCCAGAGCCAGATCCAGCCCACCACTGCTTGGACCACTCCAGACTGGGGACAGGGGGAGACAACCCAGGCAAAGCAGGACTGCCTCCCTGCAGAGAAAGTGGCTTCCTACCTTCTCTGCAGGACTGAAGAAGAGTCCCAACACAGATGGCATCCCCTAGTGCTAGAGCTGCTGCTGCCACCAGAAAGGCTCAGAGCCTCACAAGCAACCCAAAAACCCTAGAACCCCTGGGAGACCAGCACTGCTGGACCTTTCCAGGGGCCTGCAGAGCCTGGTTGGTGGCTGCAGAGGACAGACCACCGCCCCATGCCACAGCATCCCATCCTGAGCAGGAAGAGCAGGCATGGAACAAGGCTGAATCATGGCCCAGCAGGCGCAGTGGGTGCTCAGCGCCTCTGGCAGGAGGGTACCAGAAGAAGAAGGCACCCCCCTTCCCAACCATGGGGCTGAGGGGTTTGGATGCCCATTTAGGGAATGGCAGGGAGCTAAACATGATGTGCTTACAGGGCATAAGACCCCAGGAAGCCACTCTTCTAGGCAGCAGTGTCCCACACTGGCTGCAGCCCGCACGTCCCCCCCGAGAGCTCAGCCGTGGGAGACAAGCCTGCAGGTGACACGGGAGCTTTATTTAAAGTCCCCGTCTCACGATCCATCAGCCGCAGGAAAACAGAGCTGCCGGCACAAGGATGACTTCATCCTTCCCGCAGAGCTGCTCCACCGGGACTGCCCCTCCTCCCCGGTCCCTCTGGCCGGAGCTGGGTCCTCGCTCCGGCAAAACAACAAATTCTCGCAGGAACCAAAGGCTGGGAGAAGGAGCTGTGCCTTCCTTGGCACGTGTGCCGTGCTAACCGCTCCCCAGCAGGACCCCAGGCTTCACGACATGAGCACAGCCACATGTGAAACGAGTGCAGCAGCCTCAGCTGCCTCCTCTGTAAACGCTTCTTTCCCTCGTTAAAAGCAAAATTAACACGGCACATATGCTCACTGCATTCCCATAGAAGAGTAGGTGCCAGTGACTTCCCACGAGCAAGACGAGCGGAGACAGACCCTCCCAGGCTGCACTGTGCTCATCCCGGAGGAATCCCCCATTCCTACAGGGCAGGAGTGAAGGGCACAGCCAAGGGCTGGGGGGCACACTTGCAAAAGCCCTAACATGCCCTGTAAGGGAAACAGCGTTCCCTTCTCTCCGCCGGCTGCCGTCCTGCCTAACGCGTGCTCTCCCCTGCACCCTGGCTCTCCCTCTCCCTCCCAAAGCTCCATCTTGCAGCCTGCCCCCCCCTTCCCGGTCCAGCTCCACCCCCCCCAAGGCCGGACAGGCAGGAGGGGCCGATCCTGGCAGCCTCCCGAGAGTCCCGCACCACACCACTGTGCCGAGCACGTGTCCCTACCTTATATGAAAGAGGGGAGCCCTCATGCCGATGCCCCTTGGGCTGCGCAGACTCCGGCCGCCCAGCAAGGAGCTGCCTGCGTGCCGGAGGAAGCGGCAGCTCTTGCGAGGCCGTGCCTGGCCTTTATTGGCAATGAAGACGAGGATTTTGGCAGTGGGCTGTGCAGCTCTCCCTAGCACTATCCCGCCGGGAAACCAGCTGTTGCGGGTCAGGGTTAAATCCCAAGGAGTTCCTGCCTGCTCTCGCCAGCGATAGCGAAATCTCCGAGCTGCCTTCCGCCCCCATCCCAGCCACACAGGGGGTCTCCCGGGCTCCGGCACAGGCAAATTCAGACCTCCATGCCTGCTAGTGCTCAGACTCGGCGGGTGGGGTGCCGGGAGCCCTGGGTCCTGCTCCTAACCTTGTCCCGGCTCTGCCTGGCTGTGTGGCCCTACATGAGTCACTTCCCTTCTCCCAGCCTTGGTTTCCCCTTCGGTAATCGGGAGGGCGAGTTCCC
>VUYV01000020.1:1494866-1568427 GCA_008711295.1 Anarhynchus alexandrinus | reverse complement strand
CGGGCGGGCGGACCCTCCGCCCGCGGCGGGGAGCGTCCCCTCCCCTGCCCGGGTCCCTCCTCCCGCGGCGGGCAGGGGAGGCGGGGGTGAGCCGCCGCGCCTTGCCCTTCCCTTGCCCGGCGGGCTTCAGTCGTCCACCTTCTTGCGCAGGTTGAGGAGGCAGAGCAGGCAGGTGAGCAGGGCCTGGCGGCTCTCCCGGGAGCGCAGCCGGCGCCCCAGGCGGCGGAGCGGCGGCAGGAGGCGCTTACGGGCCAGCGGCAGCAGGCGGGCGAGCAGGCGGGCGAGCAAGGCGCGCAGCAGCGGGACGGCCAGCGGCGGGGCGGGCATGCTGGCCCCCGAGCCTGCGGGCCCCACCGTCAGCCTCCCCCCCCGCCGCCCTCCGCCCCCCCCGAGGTGCTTTGATGGATAGGGGGGTTGCCCAGGAGCTCCTCACGCTTCGGACCTGCCGACCCGAGAGGAAATGCGGGAGAGCCCCGAGCGCCGGGTTCGGGGGGTCTGCACCTCTCCGGGAGCCGGGGGGATGCTTGGGGGATGCGCCGGGGAGAAGCACCGGAGGGGACCGCTCTCCTCCCTACGTCTTCCCCTGGTCACTCTTACCCTCCTTGGGATCCTTCCTGCTCTGGGATGCCGCTCAGCCCTTTCTCCCAGAGGAGCCTATACTGCTCAGCTCCCCCCACGTGGACCTGCCACCAGCCCAAATGGCAGGAACAGCCCCAGAGCAAGGGACAACAACAACAAAAAAACAGCTGCCCATTTAAATGCCCCCTCCTCCCAGACCAGACACATGCTCCCTGTAAACGATACTGCTCCTCAGCCCAGGACCCCATTTGTCGGGGTGGCAGTGCCGGGGGGAAGAAGCGGGGGGAACAAGGGAGGAACATCTGCCCACCACAGAAATGTGGGCTGGCAGGACGGGGTCCTGTTTCACTACAAGGCTTCGCTGAAGCCCCTGAGCAAACAGCCGAGTCCAAAATATGCTTGCCTGTCATTCTCTGCCAGCGCCAGCAATTGCCACCCTGCTCCCAGAAGGGCCAGGAATGCAGAACAGGCCGACAGCCAAGGAGAGCCGGGCAAGGGATGCCCCAGGGCATGCACCAAGGAACAAATGGGGCACTCCTCTGGGGAAGAGCTGTGATGGGGGCTCCAGAGCAGGCTGGTAACCAGTGTCCCATGCTTTCCAGCTGTGCTCCCAAGCTGAGCCTGCTTGGGGCAAGCAGCCAGGGCCCTGCAGACCAGGGGAGCACGAGCTAGCCAGGGTGAGGNTGGGGACACCATGGGGACGTGGCCATGGGGTTGGGGAGGTGGCCGTGGGGATGAGGCCACCACGGGGACGTAGCTATGGGGATGGGGACACCATGGGGACATGGCCACGGGTATGAGGCCACCACGGGGACGTAGCTATGGGGATGAGGCNGTGCTCCCAAGCTGAGCCTGCTTGGGGCAAGCAGCCAGGGCCCTGCAGACCAGGGGAGCACGAGCTAGCCAGGGTGAGGGTGCAGGCAGGAAGGTCCATGCCTCACGTCTGTGCCCTTCCGCTTCCCTCCTGCGCCTAACCTTTGTTTTTTTCCTGGTGGCTGTCTGGCTTCGTTTCCTCCCCTTGTTGTTCCCTTCAAAAACCCTGCCAAGGCCCTACTCTTGGCTCCCACTCAAGCAGAATTTAGGAGAATGAACAGACGCGAGGGACCGAAAGCTACTGCTCCATCTCCCAGCCTGCCTGATGTAAGCTGTCCCTTGCCCGGCGAGTCCCATCCAAGGGCGGGTAGTTCAGCCAGGGTGACCTTTCCCAGCCCCGTGGATTCCTCTCGGGGAGCCAGCCATGGATGAGGAAAGCGGGGTTGGCCGTGCCTCAGCACAGAGACACCGTGTGCCGAAACCAGAAACAGCTCCCCAACGGCTCAGCTCCAGGCCCGGGAGCTACAAGGGCCGGGGCTGACGTCAGCCCCTTGGGACTGGCCTCCCGGAGGCTCCTGGAGCCTCCCGGGCTCTGGGTCTGCCGTGGTCGGAGGGCTCCGGCGCAGGCGTGCTGCTCTGCTGCACGCTGCCGCCGGCCCCATGCTGCTGGTGTTATGGGGAGTGGGAAGAGCCCGGGCGAAGGAAGCAGGAGCCAAAGCTTTGCTGCAGCTGTGTCAGGGTTTACGCTTCCCTGGGAGGGAGCTTCTCCCCTTTTATCGGGGAAGCAGCAGTTGCGGCGCTTGGCCTGCTCTCGTAACTTCTGGCTTTGCTGTGCTGCAACTGACCCTGGGTAAGCTGCTGCCTTGATTTCCCCAGCAGTACAGCCCCTGCAGGAACATCCCCTCCCCGGGCAGAGGGCCCCTGCAGCATCCTGCCTCTGAGCAGGCTGGGGACCACTGGGATGAAAAGCGCAGTCTCCTTGGTCAGCGGTAGCGACCGCAGCGATGGAGAGGAATGGAGATCTTACTCCCCAGGGAGCTTTACCTGTTCCCAGAAAAAGCTGTGCCTGAGCCGGGAGAACCACCCATCCTTCCATGCCTGCCGGGGGAATCCTGTCCTTCGGTCCCATAGGGAAAGGGAGGTGCCGGCCAGGTGCAGAGGTGTTGCAGCAGAGGTGTTGCAGCATGTTCTTGGGGGCATTGCGTCTGAGCGTTACATGGCAGAGATACACAAGGCCGGGGGGGTGGGTTGGAAATCCCTTGGGAACAAAGGGGCTTCAGTGTGCAGCCTCTGCAGAAACCTGCACCTTCCCAAGGGAGCGAGCGCAGGTAACTGGCAGGAGGGGTTACCTTGCTGGGAGAGCCAGATGCTTGCAACATCCCAGCACTGGGTGGAAAGTGGGGCAGGGTTTGTTTGCCAAGCTCCTGGGACTCATAAAGGGGCAGAATTTTGTCTCAGCCAAAAATGCAGAGATGTTGCTGAGCCTCCTTCCCCATCTGGAAGGTCAGGGGCTTTAGCCTCCTTTTGCAGTTGGGCAAAAGCACAGCCCAGGTAGGTGAAGGGACTTAACCCTGCTCCTCTGGTGGGGCAGGAGCAGAGCTGGGAAGAGAATGCAACCTCAAAAGAAAATGAAATCCCACCATTATCTACTTCCAAGCACAAGATTTAGGGCATCGGAGTCCTGTGCCCGTATGTTTCCTGGGCCAAGGCGTGTAGAGCCTTGCTGTAACCACTCTGATCCACGGAAGACTTTCTGCTCCTGCAGTCACTGCTCTGTTTCTCAACCCTTTTTCCTGTCTACCCTTCATCCCTCTTCACTGAGGTGCTCAAAATCCCTCATCAGGTGGCCGGCTCCTTTTTTGCCGGGTACGCTTCCTTTCAGGCATCCATATTCTTTATCATACCAATTGCACAACCAAGTGTCCCCTATTTAATTGCCAGGGAGGGCTGGGATCCACTTCCTGAGCCCAAACGGACTATGTACTCCTCTGTAGCACTTATTTCTCTCAGGTGGTCAGCTGGCAGCTGGACATCAGCAAAGAAGGAGCAGGAGACACCCCTGGGCTGTGCGAGGCAGGCATGGAGTCCTGGAAACCCCCTGGATGGAGCAGCGCTGGCAATGGGAGAGCAGGGCTGGAAACAGCCCAGCTGCAGGGTGGTGGCAGGACTGTGCAGAGCTGTGCTCTTGTCTTCTTCTCCCTGCCATCCCAAAGCCCTGGACATTTGGCTTGCCCAAAGCCCAGCTCCTTCCTTCTTGCGGCCGAGCAGGGGCGAGCTCACAGCCCACACGTCCTCTGGGCAGATCCCAGGGCTGGAGCCAGCCAGTGCCTCCATCTCCTGTGGGACAGGACAACCCTTTGGGAGGCCACCTCGGAGGAGGCATGGTTGGAGGGTCAGGTGTGTGAGACACACCAGCCTTTGGGCAGGACGCGGCTGTGCTGCCTCCTGGTACGATCCCTCTTGGTCGCTGGTGCCTGTCAGTGGAGGGAAGGCCTTCTGAGCAGCCCCGTGCCTTGTCAAACCAACAGGCAAAGCTGGCACGGGCTTTGAGAAGAGGGCTAGATCCTTGGCCTTTGCCCCACGAGTGACCTGCCAGCACCCAGCCTGCTCCCAGGACAGCATCTCTGCTTCACGGGAGGGAAAGGCCCTCGTGCCACCTCAGAGGCAGGTGCAGGGGACAGAGCAACCATCGGCACCCGCCAATGCTTAAAGTGGCTGTCGCACGGTTAAGGCTCCAGAGGACTTAGGAGGGAGCAAGGATGCTGGGAAGAAGTGGATGGCCCTCCTTGGGCATCTCTTTGCAAGGCGTGTGAGATTTGCTGCACATCTTGTTCTGGGCATAGCACTGGGAGCTAACAGAAATGGGGGGCAATGGAGATGAGAGGTGGCCAAGAGTCCTTTCTTTGAGGAAACCTCACCCTTCTGGCAGGGACCCGAGAGGGTGGTGGTGGTGGGGACACCAGTGGCACCTGGCCCCACGCAGGAGGAACGCGGGCCATTCCTGCCGGGGAGGGACGCAAATGCTATAAATAGTTGGTTTAACACACCGTGGCCAGGCTTTGGAAAGCCCCATCCCGTGCACATTCCTTGTTGCTGGCGCTGAGACGGCAGCTGTTGAAAAAGGCCGAATCCAGCAGCTGCTGCCCCATGCCCCCAGCCCTCCTGCTCCCCTCGTGGGGCGGCCAAGCCGATGGCATCCCTTGGCACGAGTCCTGAGGCTGTCCAAGGAGGTGCCACCTCCGTGCTGGTGTTGGCTCTGGTCCCTGGGCTGGCAGTGGCTGTAGGATGCTCCCACCGCCTGGCAACTGGAAGAGGATAGGGAGGGGGCTTTCCTCCCTGACCGCCCTTGCAGCAGTGGGGACACCGCTGAGCCTGGCTGGAAGCTGCGAGGCCATGCTGGTGGCAGCTGCTGCCCACGCACATGTCCTCAGCTGCGGCTTTCCCCAGCCCCGGCTCGGGATGCTGGGCTGGGCCACGGCCCCCCGCCTGCCGGCTCCGCTCGCACAAAGGCCCCTTGTGCCCACGGGACTGACATTCCTGCGGCCGCGGGCCCCGGGGCAGAGCAAAGCACAGCCGAGGGGAAGATGGGGCCAGAGCCCGGCTGCTTGGGGCAGCTGGTGGGGCCAGGTGGGGACGGGCTGCGGTCCTGCCCCCCCCATCCCATGCCTGGAGGACGGACATGAGCAGCTGGTGGGAGACGGGGGACCCCTGGGATGGGCAGGCGGCTCTGGTCTGCGGGAGGCAGGGACACAGGGCACGGGAGGAGATGCCGCCATGCTGGGGAGCGGGAGCAGCGGTGCTGGGCACCCACGGTTGCTGCCTGCCCCAACCTTCTGCACTCTCACCCAACGCAGGCCTGTGGGATGGCTGTGGGAAAGGTGGGGTGGGCTGGTTCTCGCTGGCCAGTGCCCATCACAAGGCAAACCCAAAGCTAAGAGCAGTTTTGGCCGCATCTGCCTCCCGCCCCCCCCCAGCCCCTCTTGCTCCTCACTTTGCACCAGCACTGAAGGACTCTGCTGGGCCTCCTCCTTGTCCCCTTTGCAACGAGGGGGACACGAGCCAGGCTACTCTTTGTGGCATTAGCTGGCAGCTGGGGACCCCCCGCCTGCTGGCCCCCTGCCAATGGTGGTCTGCGGCTGCTGGGGCCGGCCAGGGAAGGGATCTGCCAGCTGGCACCCGGAGGGAGGGAGGGGGCTTCTGGTAAGGCTACGCCGGGGGGCACCTGTCATCCCAAAGCCAGGGCGTCACCGTACCCTACAATCGGGTCTGTGTGTGCGTGACGAGGCCCTGCAGCTGGGACAGCGATGACAGCTCTGCTTGCTTGCCCCTTGTGCCCCCTCCCCACCTGAGCCCTTGTTCCCCAGGGGCTTTGGAGTTGCACGGAGGAGCAGGGAGCCCGGGCTGGCAAGCCCCAAAGTATCTCCACCCCGCAGCGGGCAGCTCAGCTCACAGGTAGCCAAGAGCTGAGCGCAAGTAGCCCACCTCCATCCAGCCCTGAGGAGTCTCCGGAGGAGAGGGCAGGCTGGGGAGGCAGCTGGGGGGTGTTGCTTCCTCCTGCCATCTCACCTCTGCTCCCCTCTGTGCTCTGAGCCGGGCTGGCTTGTTCCAGAGCTGGGTGATGCCCTGCTGTGGGGAAACTGGCCCCAGAGAGCTGGGCTGGCACAAAGGGCTCCCACGTGGGGGATATTGAGATGCTGGGGGGATGATAAGGTGTGGAAGGGCACTCCTATTCCAAATGCTGATGCCCTGCGGGCATGTGGGCTGCGATGACCTTCTGGGGTGTCAGCAAGGGGCAGGATGGACACGCTGACAGCGAGTCCTGCTCTGAGCTGTGCAGTGAAAAGCCCCACCACCCAGTCCTCCACTGCTGTTTTTGTGGAAGGCTTTTCCCTCCAGCTGTAACCTGCAGGGCCTCAAAGGAAGCTGGGGAAAACACCGACCTCCCACAGCCCCTACCCAGGGTCACGTACCTTGTGTGGTCCCTTTCCAGGGTCCAGAGCTCCAGGTTGCTCTCCACTCCCACCCACTCCATGGTTAACTCCATCCTATCCCCTCCCCAACCCACCTTTCTTAAAGAGCAGACCCCAGCTCTGCCACCAGCAGAAGAGACCTTGGCAAGGGGACAGCCGGGGCAGCAAACCATGACCAACATTAATCCACCCCATCGCAAAGTCCAGTGGGCCAAACCCAGCCTGGCCGGCTGCCTTCAGCTGCTGGCAAGGCATGGGGATGGGCAGTTTAAACCGTTCCAGCTGCTTGCATGGCAGAGGCACCCAGTGGTGCCCTAGGGAGGCCTTCAGGACACTGTGGCCAGACCCAGGGCTCCCCTAGCTTTTCTTCCACTTGAAAAATCCCTGGGATAACCAAACAGCCCTGCTAACAGCATGATGCTCGCTCTCACTTTGAAGAGCAGTGTCCCTTTACACCTCTCTCACATGGTGCTGCCCCTGTGTGTTGGCATTAAGACCCCCCTCCAAAGGAAGACATGAGTTTTACAAAATCCTAGGGGATATGGACCTTCCCATCCCCACGGCAAGACCTGTACCTGGTGGTGCTCCTCCACCCGTGGCCCAGGCTGGACAAGCAACATGCCTTGGGCTTGGCTCCACGTCTCGTCCCCCCAGCCCGGGCCACGGTGAGCAGAGGGAGGACGCGACCCCCCCAAGTCACTTGCTCGGGCCACACGTCCAACAGATCTCGGTTTATTCCTGGAGTGCACAGTGAGCGGGGTGAGGAAGCGGAGCTGCCGGGCAGGCAGCAGTGGTTATTGCTGCAGGCGCGTCCTCCAGCGACGACAGGGGTCTGGGGGAAGCTAACTGCCTGCCTGCCTGCCTCTACAGGGCAAAGGACGGGCTGTCGCCCACCGCCAAGCTGGAGCCACCCCGTTACCCCAGAAGAAGGTGAGGGGAGTGGAGGAGCACAGAGAAGTGCAAATATGTTGGCACCGGAGCCCATCCACGCTGGGCAAAGGAGCCCAAGGGAAGAGGAGAGTTTAACAGTGNCTCACCCTCTGCCTGGTACTGTGGAGGCCCAAACTGGACCCAATGTCCAGACATGGTCTCACCAGTGCCAAAGAGAGAGCAGGAATCAGTGCCCTGGCCCTGCTGGCTGCACTCTTGCAAATGCCACCAAGAGCATGGTTGACCTTCACTGCTGCAATTGCATGCTTCTGATGCAGGGGCAATTTGTGGCCACCAGCTGCTNGTGGGAGGGTGAGGGAAAGGGGGAAAAAAACCCCCACAACTGCGTGCAGAACAGCCCCCCAAACCACCCCACCTCCCCTCTGGGGGAAGGCATCGCCTCTGGGGTGCTGCCCCCCCCCTCAACCCTGCTATGGGCCATAAGTAGGGGCAATGGATGCCCCAGGAGCTCCCAGGGGTGGGAGGGGAGGCCAAGCTGCTGTGACGGTGGTGGCATTGCTGTGCCTACACAGAAGAGGGGAGCTTCTGCTGCACTACAGGGAGACACGTGTTCACATGGCGGGGTAGCCCCTAAACATTCAGTGCTTAAGTTGCAGAGCTTGACCCCAGTGGTGGGGCAAAGACAGAGGCATGGAGACTGGAGGGGATGTGTTGAAGGCCACGCAGAAAGAGCCAGTGGGCTCCATGCTTTGGTCGTGCTTAGTGGTGATGAGTGCAGTGCAAGGGCTTCAAGAAGAAGAGTATGGCCCTTCCTCCTCCCCGAAAGCCACTCCGGCTCCCCAGGAACCTGCTGCCTCTGCCTGGGCAAGGCAGAACCTTGCTGATGCTCCCAGGTATGCGCAGAGATGGGCAGTGCGTGCCAGCGGGGATGGGACAGCACTAGAGCAAGCGGTAGGAGTCCCCCTCTCTTCCCCCTGCAGCTCCTGCCTCTCCTGGCTCCACAGCCGGCCCCCAGCCTGCTCCTTCACTCCCACCAAGCTTGGTGCGGGGATGCACAGGTACCCCATGCTGCTTGCCCTCCTCTTGTTCTAGGGTGGGGAGAGAGGGGGAGAGCGGCAAGAAGCCCACCCCAGAAGAGGAGAAGGGCATCCCCTGCCTGCCTTGACCCCTGGTCCACCGGAGAGGGTGGCCCAAGGCTTGCTGGGAGGCAGGGCTGGTGGCTCAGCGTGGGATGGAGCAAGGGGGGAAAAGTATCCTGTGTCCACAGATCCAAGGGGAGGCACTTGGAGGGGGCCTGGCTTGCCGAGGTGTCCCAGCCACAGCAGATCTGTCGTGGCTCCTAGCCGCACATCGTCAGCAGCAGCCACTGGGAAGGAGAGGGAGAAGGGATGAGCAGGGTGGTGCATTTTTGACGTGACCTCATGTGCCAACTTTGACAGCCCTCCAAGAAACACGGAGCCCGCAGCAACTCCGTTTTCTCATCTTCATCTTTTATGGGTTCCTTCCCTACCCAAGGAACTGAAAGCTTTCTACCACCCACCCCAGGTACCTCATTCACCCTAATGCCTTGTCCCCTTGTCTCCCACCCTACCGCCCACTGGGCTGAGTGCTTACCTCGGAAAGGTTCATGACGGCGGTGCCAGTGCCTTCGGGGTCCATGCTGCGGAAGAACCCTGCAGGGGCACAAGAGCAAGGTGAGCAATGCATCCCTCTGTCCCTGCCCTCCCTGCCCCAGAGCCACCACTCACTGAACATGGCCTCCAGCTTCACGAGGCAGCAGACAAAGTTGTCAAAGTCCACACCCATGTCAGCATCTGCATAGCGGGCCACCACCACCTGATGCAGCTTGTTGTTCAGCTTGAAACCTGCAAGGCAGAGAGCAGTCAGCACCCCAGGGAGGCAGCAAAGGAGGATGGAACTATGAAAGTCCATGCCCCCACCCGAAGGGGCCACCAACCCAGCCAAGGAAGGGCACTATGTCCAGCCTCAGCAGGAAGAGGGGATGCTCTCCCTGGAGCCATATGACTAGTTAGCTCACTGGTCCACCCCAGGCTTCTGCTTCACCAGGATGTGACTCTGCAGGTCAGAGGAAGACAGAGGCTGGGACCACCTTGCATGCATCCCTAACTCTGAGGCTGCAGCACTCGAGAAGAGGGCTAGATCCTCAGCCCAGCTGGGACGGAGACAGCCCAGCTCAGACACGGGCCACATCTCACTATCATGACAGGTTGGCTCCAAGCACACAATGTAGGCTGGTTTCACTCTTCTCCAGCTACTTGGGACAGGCAACTGACAGCAGGAGCCCCCTCCCCAGCCCCCAGCCCAGCCCTATCCTTCTCCAGACCTACCAGCTGACTCTAGAGCCATGCGCATCTCATAGGAGCTCATGGTGCCCGACTTATCCAGGTCGTGCTGGCGGAAGATCGTCTGGAAAAACATCACAGAGGATGTAAACGGCAGGCTCTCCTGTGGCCTCCAGCCTGGCTGTCCCCTCACCCTGCTGCCCCTTTGCAAGTGCTACCCCTTTGCAGTGCACCATGGCCCTGCTCCTCCTCACCAGCCAGCTGCGGATCTTGTTCCACAGGATCTGGAACTCCACAAGCCCAAGGCGGGCGCTGCCATCTTTCTGGGGAGCAGAAGGTCAAGGAGAAAGCAACCAGCAAAAAGGGTGGCATAAATGCAAAGCCATCAGATCTCAATCACCTGAGGTGAGAAAAGCCTGGTCCCACTTGGCCTGCCCAATTTTCCCCCCAACTCCCCCTCTTTGTCCTGCAGCATCAGCAAGATGAGAGCCTGCGACCCAGCGGGGAAAGCGCAATGCTTAAACTAGCGGCCGTGCCGCTCCCTGGGAGCAGCTGTGCTGCTGCTGTAGGAAGCACAATGCTGTTGTATCCTCGGAGCAAAACCAGGCTGGCCTGCAACAAAAGGGGATGCTGCAGGGCCAGGCTGGAGAAGGGCTTGGAGGTGCTCCTCTACCCTCGGTCTGACCACTCAGCTGCATGTCCTTGGGCAAGCAGGAACACAGGCCATGGCTCCTGTCGCTTTACGCCTCTCATCCTCAGCTGCTGGACTGGATGGTTTGAGGGGAAAGAAGCCCTCGTTCCCTTTCAGGAGTGCCTTGAAGGCTGGGTGGCATCATGGCACACCAGGCTGGGGAGCCTGCGGGGAAGGGAAGCATAGGGCGCTTCCTCCTGGAGCGGAAGGTTGAAGGCGTGAGTGGGGCTGGGCTGGGCTTCTGGCAGTGGAGCCAGGACCCAAAGCAAGCAGGGGAACTGATGGCCCTTTCCAAAAAACCTGCTGCTAAAGCCCAACGGTGTAGGGCAGGTGGCCCTCCAGCCACAAGGATCCCTTCCTTCCTTCCCTCCCCTGGTTGAACAGCCTTGGCATGGCCAGAGAGCCAAGACCCAGCTCCCATGGAGAAGCCTTGCTGCTGGCAGGCTGAGGACCAGGGAAGCTGGCCCCTGCCTGCAATGCCAAGAGGATACATCCATCAGGTTGACCATGTTGCGGCACGAGTCCAGGCTGAACCCATCTGTCTTCAGATCTTTGTCTGAGGAAGAAGGAGGGGGTTGAGCACACACATCAAAAACCAACCTGCTGAGCAGCCCTGGGCCATGGGGAGCAAGGGGCGGGAAGGGCAGTGCTTACGTCTAGCGATGACTCTGTTCAGAATAGTCCGGAGTTCGAAGACGCTGATTTCCATGTCCTGCAGCCAGGAGCAGAGTTAGCAGCACCCCTTGCCTGCTCTCCACCCCACTTGAAGCCATTCCCCACCTCCTGCCTAAATATCTCTGCCTTAGTCACAAAACATCAGGGTGCCATTGCATTTCCTGCATGCCCAGGAGAGTTTGGGCCACAGCTGGATGCCCCTTCCCCAAATCTGCTCCCGTCACACCACCCCTGGGGGCAGCTGGGCTGAGCTGTGGCAGAGATGGACTTGTCTGCAAGGTTGGATTGAGCATGCATAGGATGGGCTGGAGGTCTCATGGCCAGGGGTCCTGTCCCATCCCTTCCCCAGGCCAGGGCCCCCCAGAGATCAGCGCAGCCGTACCCACCTCCCCTGCCAGCTGCTGGAACATGTTCTTGAAGCCGTCCTCTATGTCATCCTCAGTTATTTCCTCCTGGGGTGGTGCAGGACAGAAAGAAGAGGATCGTGGTCAAACCTGGGCTCTGCCCTGCCTCCAAGGCTCAGCAAACCCAAAGGGTTCCCAAAGGGAAGCTCTTCTTTGTCCTTCTCTTCTTTGTTACTTCCCACATCCCCATCACCTCAACCTTGCCAGCCCCTCTCCAGCCACAGTGACATCCCAAACCCAGGCAGCCATCTCCTGCCTGCAGCTCCCCCTCCCAAGCCCCAGAGCCTCAGCACCAACCGAACCAAAGCAGCCGCTCCTACCTCATCTGCCAGATCTGCCGAGATCTCCTCATCCAGCTCCCTGGGGGCAGAAAGAAGGAAACCAAAGTGATGAGTGGAGTCCCCAACCAGCAGGCTGCCTGCGGTGGGAGAATGTCCCACTGCTCACAGACACAGGGTGTCCCCTGGCCAGACAGGGACTCACTCCGTGTCTGACTGCTTCTCAGTGAAGACCCGCAGGACGAAATCGGCCTCCTTGTGTGGCTCGAAGGTGGAGGGCACAATGATGTACTCGCCGGGGGGCAGTCGGATCTGGTTGCTCACCTCCCGCAGGTTGATGAAGGTCTCAGACCGTGCCCGTGACTGGTTTCGCAGGAAGAAGTCCTTCTTCAAGTGCACGTTCTGGCTGCCCTGGGCCTGGGGGAATGAACACGCTTGTGGACCACAGCCCCACAATGGAGGGACCCACAGGGAGCAGTGGAACCAAAGCCAGCTCCGTTGGGTGGGACATCCCTGCCCTGCCCATCCCAGCAGAAGCCATCCCTCCAGCATGGAGGTGCCCAGCACCCATCAGCACCAGCGGTGGGAGCTCCCACACCACTGGGCCGTGCATGCATGTGCATTAACCCATTCCTGTCCACTCTTGTGGTCCCCTCCAAGAGGGGCTAAGCTCCAGCAGCTCAGGATGTACCTCCTCAGGAACCTGCAGGGAGGAGAGAAAAGGGAAAAAAAAATCAGAATCCCGGTACCTGCCCCCATCCCTTACAGAGCGGGGAGCATGGGACAGGGGACATAAATCCACAGACCAGCCAAAGCAGGTGGGAAAGGTTTCCTTGAGGACTGGGGTGCCAGGTCCAGGCAGGACCGGCAGGGCTGAGCCGGTCCCAAGGAAGCAGCATCGGGGCGGGCAGGGGTTACCTCGTAGACAGCGAAGCCGATGGTGTGCATGTCGCCCCCGACTCGCCGCTCCCGTCGCCGGTGCTTCTGCATCAGAGCCACCAGGAAGCTGCAGGCCACCTCATCGTCCCCGGGGTCATCATCCTCTTCCAGCAGCTTGATCTTAAACTGCGGGTTGATCCAGAACGTGGCTGGGAGGAAGATGACACGTGGATGAGACACCTGGCTCAATCACGCTGCCAAGAGTGGAGATGCAGCGGGGAGAGGTACCTGGGTGATTCCTGCAGCCCCCGGCAGTGCTCCCCCGGCGCCATGTGCCCTCGAACACCTGCGTGTGCCACCTGCTGAGCTCGTCCTTGGTCAGGGCATCAGGGGTCAGGTTGCAGATCTCCAGCCTGGAGAACTCCCTCATGAAGTCCCGGAAAGACATCCTGCAGGAGGCAGGCAGAGGTTGAGGCCAGGGCACTGCTGGGGTGGGAGGGAGGAGAGCCGCGAGTGTCTCTGGACCCAGCCAGTGTTTTGGGAGAATTAAGTGACAGCAAGATCTTTTACCTTGAGCAGTTATAGCTCATTTAAAGCCCGCTGCTGGGTTTGGGGAAGAAGGGATGTTTACCCTTCCTAGATGTTTATTTTGCATTTAGTTGGGCTGAATTTCCTTGAAGGGAGGAAAATTATTAATGAGATCAGATGAGAAAATGCTAGCAGACTCCNTCCTTGAAGGGAGGAAAATTATTAATGAGAATTATTAATGAGATTATTAATGAGAAAATGCTAGCAGACTCTCTGGTGCTGGAAACCCAGCTCATAAAGGCAGGTCATGTGTTTCAGGTGAAGAAGGACCTCAGGATCTCTCCCCATCTCCCCTGCTCCTTCCCAGGCTGTCTGCTGAAGAAGAGCAGGACTTTGCTCCAGCACTCACCAGAACTCTCCATCCTCCATCTTCAGCTGCAGCTCTTCCCTGTCATCAGGGTCAATGTTGTTCCACTCAGAAGAGCTGGAGTAGCAGGAGAGAGACAATGAGATGAGGACTACTTGAGGTGAATCGAGAGCCCTTCAGAGCTGGCCCTCAGCTGCCCCCCTCACCAATGCGAAGGCCACTGCATGCTGTGAACTTCCCCTCAGCGGTGCCGTGCACTCGATTGCTGTGTGTGCAGTGCCCGCTGCCCTGCCAGCGGCGGGACTGAAGTCCCATCTGTCCAACTCACCCATCGCTCCAGGCTCCGGTCCACTCCACCTGACCCCAGGGGTTCCTGATACGGATGAGCTGTTCCTGCTGACCCCGGTAGTTCACCTGCCGGCCAGCAGACACAGGAGGTTGAGCCCATGCCACTGGCCAGGCTATTTTATTGCTATTAAAGTCTCACATAGCCAACTCACATCTCTGAAGGCTGTGACAGAATAGGCATGGCCCTTCACCAGCTTCTTGAAGGTCACTGCTTCCATATCAAAGGCACTTGTGATCTGAGGAGAACGTGCAAAGCTCAAGTGAGTATGATTAAATTCACGTAGGCCTATCCCTACCCCTTCCTTCCACCGTGTGGAGAATTCCCCTTGCTTTGCACTGCTCCAGACAAGAGAAGCGGCAGGTACCGGCACCCTCTGCTCAAAGGCTGCTGGCTGAGGACAATGTAAAGACAGCTTCCCGGCCAGAAGACCCTGAAGATCCATCAGGGAACCACCCAAACTTCAGAAAGCAAGAAAAGGATTTACTGAGAGGGAACAGATGGAAAACCTCGCTCCAGATAATTCACAGATGCTGGTGTAAGACATGTCCAGAGCTAAAGGCAGACCCTTGTTCAACAGCCCACGCTTGAGATGGACATTCCCACTCCACCCAAAGGAGCCTGTTTCCAGCAGCTGGGCTGCAGCCCCACTTGCTGTGCCCCGGGGCTGCCACGCTGGCTTTGGAAAGGGTGCTCTGCTACAAGGGGAAAGAAGTAACCTCCCGCCCAGTGTCCCAGCGAGGGGACTGCTGACACCATCTCAGGCTGCGAGGCCTCGCTTTGGCCGTCACTGGGGCAGAGCCCCTGGCCCATCCCGGCACACCACTTACGTCGATGGAGCAGCCCAGCAGGGACCCCCTCTCCAGCGCCTTGCGGATGATGTGGCCCATGTTGCGCGGCGGCCGCTTGAGGTCATACATCTCTGCCACGCCGCCGGTGAAGTCCTCAAAGCCCTCGGTGGTGCTGCCCCCTGAGAGTGACTCGTAGCAGCCGTTCAGCCTGAGCACCGGCCAGCAAGAGGGGCGCATGAGGTGACAAGGACGTCGCACACTGCTGCTCCCCAGGCACCCAGTGCAAGCAGGGCCAGGGACAGAAGAGGCCCCCCCTCCCCTCCACAACACCATGCCCTGTCCCCCACCCATCCATGTGCCCGTTATGGGGGTACCCACTTGGCATAGGCCTTCTCCAGCAAAGCACTCCAGAACTCGGTGCACTCTGCTGAGTGCACAAACAGGAGCTCCCCGTCCTTGGTGGGCAGCTGGTCATCCACCACTACGTCCACCCACTCACCGAACTGCCAGATCTGAGAGGTCAGGAGAGAGTGGAGTGAGCTCAGAGCATCACACAATTTGCTCATCCCTACCTCAGAGGGATGCCCTCGACCCACTGTCCTCCCTCCTGCCCCATCCCACCAGCTGTGGAGGGCCAGGAGCTCCCAGCCCACCTGGAAGTGGAAGATGCCAGCATAGTCCTCCTGGAAGCTCTGCCCATGGGGCACCACGCGGTGCAGGAGCTCCTCATTCAGCGTGAGGGAGCCGATGGCAGCCAGCAGCCAGCAGTCACCTGGGGAAGGAGAGGAAACCAGCGTGAGCACCCACCACCTCCCTAGCTGGGAGGATAGGCAATGGATGTGTAGGAGCCCATGATGTGCTCTCCTCGCAAATGTTTGGGACTCCCCAGCTCAAAAAGCACATGGAGAAACCAGAGAGGGTCCAGCAGACAAACAGAGCTCAGGGAGCTGGGCTCGTTCAGCCTGCCTCGGAGAGAAGTATTAGCCCAAGGAAAGAGGGAATGACCCTCCCTGACCTGGAGCCTGTAGCCAGACCACCGCATACGCTCAGCACCAGCAGCCCCCTCCTGCAGCCGTTTCTCTAGACCCTTCTGGGACTCATTTGTATGACTGCCCTCTACATCTCAGACGGCGAGTTCTGCAATGGAATTACTCTTTGCATTTAAAAAAAACATTTTATCAAGCGAGAGGTTTAATGCTGCTGCCCCAGCTTCTCAAATTGCGAGCAACACCACCGCACTTTTCTTTCCAAGTGCTCTTAACCACAAGCGCTGCTCCAGGCCAGCAATATGCTTTGAATTCTTTGCCTTCCTTCCCCTTTCTCTGTTGCCTTTGAAGCCTGTCACACCTTAGCCTTGAGGCTGGATAACCTGTACCAGGCTGTGGTTTGACAAAATGGCATTCCAGACTTTTTAATGACCAATTGAACACTGCTGCAGTGCTCTGGGCTGTTACGTGCTCCAGTTAACACCTCAAGTTTGTTCTAATTACTGGATGCATTAAATGTGGTCAGCCCTGAAACCAGCGTGCTATGTGTGTTAAGGTACATGATAATCCCAATCGAGTGCCCAACTTGATCCAGACCAGGACGACACTCTTGGTGGTATCCAGATCTGGTTCCGATGACCACGAAATCCCAGTTGCCAGCCCTGCCAGCCTACCCAGCCCATTAACACTGCTCTCCTTGTCTCAGTGCCTCTGTCCCGGGAGATCCCCCTGGAGAAATGACAAATCACCACTTGTACTCCATAGCTCTCCTGTCAATTCCCTTCTGCCATACTGCATTGCTTCGCAAGCACTTTGTCATGACCAGCACATCCTCACCTCAGTTTGTTATTGTCATCCAGCTGCCATCCCTCACCATTTACCAAAGCAGGGAGCTCTTCAGAGCAGCTCCTGGCATTGTTGTCAGCATGTCTCAGGTATGGATCCACCCGACATCTCCCCTGACCTTAGCATGGTCAAGCTGTGTGCACATCGACCCATTTTCATGGAGCCTTAATCTAGAGCCACCAGGAGGCACAGGGTGTGTGTCCCCCCCGCCTTCCAGTTTCCACTGCACTAAATGGGAAGGGAGCCTTTGGTACAGAGATGGTTGTGCAGAGGCCGGCATGAAAATCACAGAATCACAGAATGGTCAGGGTTGGAAGGGACCTCTGGAGATCATCTAGTCCAACCCCCCTGCCAGAGCAGGGTCACCTACAGCAGTTGCACAGGATGGCGTCCAGGTGGGTTTTGAATGTCCCCAGAGTGGGAGACTCCACAACCCCTCTGGGCAGCCTGTTCCAGTGCTCTGCCACCCTCAAAGTAAAGAAGTGCCTCCTCGTGTTCAGATGGAACTTCCTATGTTCAAGTTTGTGCCCGTTCCCTCTTGTCCTATCACCAGGCACCACTGAAAAAAGACTGTTCCCATCCCCCTGGCAATACCCTTTAAGTATTTGTAAGCGTTAATAAGATCCCCCCTCAATCTTCTTTTCTCTAGACTAAAAAGACCCAAGTCCCTCAGTCTTTCCTCATAAGAGAGATGCTCCAATCCCCTAATCATCTTTGTAGCTCTCTGCTGGACCCTCTCCAGCAGATCCCTGTCTTTCTTGAACCGGGGAGCCCAGAACTGGACACAGTACTCCAGATGCGGCCTCACCAGGGCAGAGTAGATGCTCCACACGGGCCTGGGGAAAGGTGCTGTGAAACTGGTCCACCCTCCACCTTACACAAACACGTCTTCTCCAGCCACGCCAACCCTCCTCAGCCACTGCTCTCTGGACCAAGGTCCAAGGACAGATATCCAGCACTCACCCAGAGCCCCCTGGCAGATGTCCGTCCGGGTTGCACCACCAACGATGAACTGAGGGTCATCCACTAATTCCTGCAGGAGGAGGAGAGAATGAGATGCCGGTGCTGGATCTCGGCAGGGTCTGGGCTTCTGGGGGGCTGGCACCCGCTGCAGCTCTGACTTGGGGGGGAAGGGTGTACTGTCCCCGAGAGATGCACCCCGCCTGCCCTCTGTCAGGGAAATCTGCTTGGCTGCAACCCCAAGGCCGTCACGGTAAGGCAAGGCAAGGTCTTCTGCTGTAGCCATGGGAGGACACTACTAAACAGACTAATGGCATTCCCCTTGCACTCATGGCACCAGGGGATATTTACACCTCAAGAGCCCCAGTCAACAAGGGTGACACATCCATGCCACAACACCTAGAAGGAGTGACGTAGCCCGCCCATCTTAAAGCCCATGGTCTGCTGCCCAGAGGAAGCAGGGCCTGCTAGACATGATGTTTTTCTGAGCAGATGCTCATGGGCCATTGCTGTAGGTCCTTGGGAAAGGAGGCTATGAAGCACTCGAGGGACTTTGAGCATGGAGAGGAACAGGCCAGGGCCAGGCGGCAGCTTGGCAAACCACATCAGTGCAGATATTGCAGGGCAGGGATGCCAGCCCAGCCTGAGGAGAAGCAAGCCCAGCACTTACCGACGGACGCTTCCACTCCACCCCCCGTGTCTTGCTGGAGTGTGGCCCCAGCTCCTTGAATCCGAGGGCAGAGGGGCCAGCTGGGAACTGGGGATCCCTAAAGAGGGCACCACTCTCAATGCACGCCTGTTTGAGGGCCTCATAGTCTTGGTTGAGGTACTTGATGGCGTTGTTGTGTTGGCCAACCCCCTCGGCTCTCAGGCGGTCCCTCTGCAGACGGGCAGCCATCCCACCAAAGGGCATCATAGCTGGGCACCGGCAGCGCTACCTTCAGCTCCGCTCCCTGCAACGAAATGGGGATGGCCAGGATGAGGCAGGGTCCGGTACCCGCGCAACCCCCCTGGGGACATCAGCCATTTCACACAAGTGTCAGGCTCGGAGGCTGAATCCCCTGTTCTCCACCACCTTCTGATGGACCTTCTCCATGAGCATCACCCCAGCGCGGTGAGCAGAGCCAGCACACAGAGCATCCCCGGCTCACAGAGCATCCCAAGGCTGGGCCCAGGTGCCAGGAGGACCTCCCCAAATCCCGTCCCCGGCAGCAACCCCGTTCTGAGCCATGGCCTCCAGCCCGGCCATCGCAGCCCTGCTGTCTTGAGGGGAGACCGAAGGAGCAGAGCGGCTTCGAGCTGTCTGGGAGGAGGCAACTCGCCGCGGCTCTCCCGTCCTGACCCATCCCTCCTGCGTGGAAAGGCCGAGCCCAGGGGAATTTCAGGCACTTTCCGCTCCCCGACAGCCTCTCCTCCTGGAACAGCTTTCCCAGACCTTCCCTCGTCCTGGCGTCAGCGGCCGCTACGCAGCTTCTCCCAGCTCCGGGCGCCTCTGCCTCCTCTCCTTCTCCCTCATCTCCCTCTCCTTTCTCTTTCTCCTTCTCCCTCTCCTTTCTCCTTCTCCCTCTCCCTCTCCCCGGCTGCCTGAGCACTGAGTCAATAGGGCCGGGAAGGGAGGAGCCCAGCGAGGCAGAGACAGCTCTATCTATGGGGCCGGCGAGGGAAGGAAGAGGCGGGACGGCCCTTCCCGACACACACACACACACAGGGTGACTCAAGCAGAGCAGCCCGCTGGCAGGCACCCGGGAAGGGATGGGGGGTGCAGCGGGGCACCCCGGCACCAGGAGCCCGGGGCAGAGCAGATCCCCCCTCCCCATCACCGCCCCGATCCCTCACCAGCTGGTCCACCCCCACCTCCCCCTCCCCGGGCAAGCGGGGTCGCCTGCCGCAGGGATGTGGGGAAGGTGCCACCACCATGGGGACCCCCTCCGCCCCGGGCATTTGCAGCTTACCCTGCCCCGCTCCCCCACCATCTCGGCTCCCGCTCGCTCAGCGGGGCTGGCGCTGGATTCTCCCGGAGGTTTCTCCGTGCGAGGCAGAGGAGCAGTCCTTGGGTAAACGACCCAGGAGCCGGGAACCCACTCAGAGCCGCCAGACTGGGATGCCAAGCGCTGGCTGCTGCCTCCCCAGCACCCTGTCCCAGGGGAGCGGGGTGCAGCCTGGCTCCGGAGGGGCAGCCCTGCAGAGCTGCAGTAGCTGGGGGAAGGCAGGCAACAGCGAAAAGGAGCGCAAGCTCTTGGCGTGTGCACAGGGCATAAACCTGGCTGCTGCCCCAAGGGCCTGCCCTAACCAGAAGCTTTTCAGGAGGCAAATCTGCTCCTCCCCATCACACCTCCTGCCCTGGGATGCTCTAAACTCGCTGCCCTTCTCCGAGGCGGTGCGAGTCTTTCTCTCCTCTACCGTGGCCCCAAATCCGTGGAGCTCAGCCCTTCTCCACCACCTCCTCCCTCCGACTCCCGCTCCGCAGCCAGCAGCACCCTGGCAGCCTCTCCCAGCAGCGAGGCACTCATTGCCCGCAGAGCCGGCGGGATGGCTCCTCCGGTCTGAGCCGCTGCCCAGAGCCCAGGGGGGACGCAGGAGGAGGAATCCCACAGCCTCCAGCTCCCACCTTGCCACCTCCCCAGCGCTCCCACCGCAGCCTGCCGAGGGCTGGGGGAGTCCCCTTGCCCGCAGCCCCTGCCAGGCTCCCTGCACCCTCTCCCACCCTGCCTACCGACGCTGGACATGGCCGCGGACACGGGAGCTGTGTGCCGCCGAGACATGGGCACCGTGTGAGTTATTCTTAGCCCTGTGGCTCAAAATACTCAGGAAGGTTGTGCTCGGTGGCAGACAGAGGTCACGCAAGCGCAGAGCAAGGAAAAACATTTCAGACCCCAGGATGGGACAGGAACCACGCGGGGCCTTAAGCAATGGGGTCGGTTGCTGACACACCCCCTGCAGACAGATGCTGATGGACACTGCAGGTCCTCCACGGGAGAGGAAAGGACTTGCAGAGACAAGACAAGCCCCCGGGGCAGTTTTCCACACCAGCCGACATCCAACCACAATACGATGCTTTCCAGTATCAGAGGCGGCTCTGATCCCTCCCAGGTAGGAGCAGAAAGACACGCTGGTCCCTGCGGGGTCCTTGATACCTCCTGCACCTTAGCACATACTGGGTAATCCCCTGGACATCATCACTGCTGAAATCCAGCCAAAAATCTCTGCAGACCTCTGGTTCGCCAGCTGCTCTTGGAGATGGAAGGAGGGGGGAGCTCCCTTCCTTAAAACCAGCCAGGCCGAGCCCAGACATCGCATTCTGCCGCATACTTGGCTCGGGGCAAGGAGCCACAGGGGCCCATAGGGTCCCCACACTGCGCCAGCAGCTCCTTCCCAGCCCTCCGGGTGCCAAAGACCCTCATTCCCCACAACCTCCCCTTTTAGGTTCCCGCATCCCCCTCGAGGAGATGCGGCGTTGCCTTGGGCTCGGCCTCGCATCCCCGGGTCGCTGCGGTACCCGGTTTATTCGCCGCCCTTGATTTGGGAAGCCTCCGGGTCTCTGCGGCTGCGTTATCCGATGCAAAAATCACGGCGGAACAAAAGGGGATGGGGGGGGATAGACAAGCCTGGAGCAGCTCAGAGCCCGGGGCAAGTAGCCGGGGCGGGAGAGGGCCCTCGCCGCNGGTGTCCCCCCCTCGGTGTTAACCCCATGCTGGGGGTCGGATAAGGGTGAAGATGGGGATGGGGAGGGGGGGGATGGACTTACGGAAGCTGCCGCCGCCACCGCCCTGCCCGCTTCAGCCCAGCCCAGCCCGGCTCGGCTCGGTACGGCCCCGCGGAAGGTGGGGTTTCGGCGGGCAGGATGTATGGGCAAAGCCGGGAGGGGGAATTAAAGGCGCAGCGACCTCTCACAGCTACCGGGAAGGGATTTACCGGAGCTGGTGGTACGGTCCTGGCTGCTGTCATCCCCCTTCCCAGCTGCCGGGGATGGAGGGGTAGCGCCGGGCTGGGAGCGCTCCGTCCAACTTTGCTCCAAGCAAAGGGCTCGGTGCAACACGGAAACCGGGACTGGAAGGAGAAGAGGAAGTGACTTTCCCCTAGGAAAGGGTGTGGGGGTGACACGGCACTGCCCCACGCTGGTGGCACCCCAGCTTAATCGGGTGAAGCTCTGCGCTGCGCCTCATCCCAGGGCTTGTTGACCTGGTGGAAGGGTGGTCCTAATGGGTGTCGCCCACCGTGGGGTCCCTTCTCCTTTCCTCCTGCCTGGGGAGGCTGTGCCCACACCACGTCACTCCTGCAAGCCCAGGCAGTCACGGCCAGCAATCCTGCAAGCCCTGGCAGTCGCGGCCAGCACCCACCCCACCAGCTGTTCCTTGCTGCTGGGTGCCAGCAGGGCCCATCCCGAGTAGGTCCCACTGCCTTGGGGCTTCCCGCAGCGGGGCTGCCCATGCGTGCCCTCTGTGACTCACGGTGCGGCTATGCCGGGTGGTGCCGTTGCCGATAGGCATGGCCACAGCGGGGCTCGGCACGGAAACGCACAGTTCAGTGTGGTGCAATATGGCTTTGTCTGGCATGACACAGCCCAGCATGGACTGGAACAGCTTGGCCTGGTGGGACTTAGCCCGGCATGGCCAATGTGGCTCAGCACAATATGGCTTGGCCTGGCATGACCAAGCTCAACTCAGCCCAGTTTGGCATCACCTGGCCCAAACCCACCTGCCCCAGCCCCAGGGAGAAGCTCTGTGCTGCCATCCTCCTGGTGCCAGGGCTGAACATGGTGATCCCAAACAGTGTCACCAACTGTATGGTTCCTTCTCCTCCCCTCGTAGCTGGTTGCAGCTGAGGAGGCTGTGCCCGTACCGCCTCACTGCTGGAGCGGGCATCCAGCTGCTCCCCCAGGCTTCACAGGGCGCCTGCTTTCTCACCCACCCCACCTTGCCCCAGCGGGGCAAATGCTTGCTAAGCAGGGAGCAGGTTACAAGTGGGGTCAGGAGCTGTGTCTCTTGCCTGAGGGAAGAGCAACCAGGACATTCAAAACCATGGTCCTGCTGCCATACCCACAAGAGAACGCTCCGGCCCTGGCCAGGACCCACCGGAGCTGCCCTGTCCCCATCCCCACGTCGGAGAACCTGCCACAGGCAGCTTGTTCTGCCCAGCCTGGTGCAGAGGAGGCTTTGGGGTGCCCTATTCTGGGTTGCTGCAGCAGCCACTCCATCTTAGCCAGAAGGTGGCTGCATCACTGCCCACAGGCTGGAAGTGTAGGGGGGTCCCTGCTGGGGTCACCACCCAGCTCTGTCCTGAGCTGCAGGCAGCAGCATGCTGTCAGACAAGGAGCAAGCAGACCTGCAATGCCAGGGCTTGTTCCTGCTTTGGGCTTGTGCCTGAACAGCTCTGCCGGCTTTTTCTCTGGCCTCGGCCACCACTGCCCACCCTGCCTGCTCAGATCCACCCAGGACAGTGCCCGTCCTTGTTGTGACCCCGTTCTCCTCATCTCTTGCCTCATTAACCCTCGGTGGCCTTTAAAGCCGCTTTCACAGCTGACTCTCCTGGGGTAGGAGACAGCTCCTGTGTAATCCTGTCACGTAAGTTGTCCCATGTCCTGCCCCCCTGTGCTTGGGAGCTGTTCCCGTCAAGCACCTGCACAAACACCTGCGCAATTTCCTTGTTCCGTTCCCTTCCCTCAAGCTCCCCTTTGCAGCAATGCCTGCAGGGACTTGGCAGCGGGCACCGCTGTTCTTTTGGTCTTTGGTTCTTTGTCTGTGCCCAGGCGTTGCCTCTTCCCGGTCCTTTGGCTGCGGGTTGCTAGGGAAAGGAGAGCTTTTTGTCCCCTGCTCACGCTCCGCCGCTGGCACATGAAGCCACAGAGCCTGAACGCAGCGAGGTGGAAATGGAACTGGGATCCTGGGGTTACTCGTCCATCTCTCAGAGGCTTGCCCCATGCCTCACTGTTCCGTTGTGCCATCCTCCGAGCAACAGTCACTGTACACAAGTTAATGAGCACACAGCAGCTGCCCGGGAACCACCCTGGCCCCAGCCTGCACCAGAGAGCAGCAGGAGCAGTCCTGGGGGCTGGCTGGCTGCTTGCTGCCCACCCCTGTGTCCTGGGGATGGCTGAGCTACATGGCAGGAAAGTGCTCCCCGCCAAGCTGCGCTCTAGGGGTTTAGCACCCCTCACCCTTTCCCAAAGGCTTTAGCTGTCCACCCAAACCAGGCTAGGAGGCAGGTTTCTAGATAGAGACGGCAGGAGTGGCCACATAAATTGCTATCAGGACCACAGGGTTGGGCTGACATCTGTCACCGAGGCTATCAGCAAAACCCCCTCCCCGCCCGCACCATTCCCAAAGCATCTTCCCCCATCCCAGCCTCAGTGCACGCAGCTCCCCATCCAGCTGCTTTTAGCAGCAAAGCCTTTGATGCCCCTGCAAGCCAGAGGGAGAGAGAGCCCTTTGGGCTGGGAAAGCCCACGAGCCAGCCAGAGCCGAGTTGCTGGCAGCAGGGCAGGGCTTCTGCTCACACAGGGGGAGCGCACAACCCCCCACTCCTCCGTTTGCACCACGCATGCTCCTACATCCCTGCCGCAGCTGGGGTCCTCTCCTCCCAGGTCCCAGCCCCCAACCCCTTCCACAAAGAAAAGACTGCAAGAACAATAGCTCCTTTTTTTCCTTTTTTTCTTTTGTACACAAATATATACAGGGTATTATACACATCTCTACACAGACAGTGCCACTCAGAACACACAGCTCTCCGCGGGCAGAGCCCCGACAACTGCAGAGGCAGCCCCAGGCCACAGCTGTACCAACAGAGACTGGAGCATCTCAGTCCGCCTGCTGGACCGGGGGCAAGGGCGGCAGGTGGGTGAACGAAGAGAGAAGCAGGATCAACATCCTCCCTGTCCCAGCCTGGGAGCGGACCGGGAACTCTCAGCTCACACGGTCATTTCATTTCTAGCCCATCCCTGAAGGGGACAGGTGATGTTCACTGTGCCCCTCCGCACCTGCACGTGCTCCAGCCCCAGCCGAGCCCTGGGGGACAGGGTGGCCTGCCCTCCCCATGCATCGAAGACCCACATCTCTTCCCCTCCATCCCCCCTTTCCTCTGGGCCTGGGATTCCTATAGAGAGGTGTACAGGAAAGTCAGCTATGTCCTCCCCAGAGCAGCCCCCCGCCTGCTCTGTGTGTCCTCTAATGGGGGGCGAGGGGGAGAAAAGCCATGGGATGTGACCACCCTTCCCCGGAGGGGAGCCGGGCAGGGCTGACGCTTCACTTGTTCAGGTCTATTAAAGTGCTTGAAGCTCCAGGGCCAGCATGGGAGATTGTAAAGGTAAAAGTGACTGTCCCCTTCCACCCAGCCCCGTAAGACCCTGGAGGGCACGGCCCCAGCGAGCCGGTGCAGCACCCACAGATGACAGGCAAAGGGAGGGTAGTAGTGTCTGCAATGAGCACCAAACAGGATGGTGGCAGGGGGTTGAGGGAAATAAATATAGCTCAATAGCAGGGAGATTTATTATTTTCCTTACATTTTACACAAGGGGAGGGGGGAAGCAATTGAGGGCAACTGATCCTGACCAGAAACCTCCTCACAAAGAGCCTTTAAACAGGGTCAGACCTCCCTGCAGGTGCCAGCCCACCTCTCCCATCCATCCTGTCCCCTGCCTGCCTCTGGGACACAGCTATCACCAGGGAGGGGGAAAGGGCAGAGGTAGGGGAGGAACAGCCCCCCTCTCTCAGGCTGGGTGATGCCAGGGTGACTGGTGACTCACCCTGTCAGGGCAGGTGAAGAAAGCCAGCACAGCGCCATGAGGCTTTTGTGCTCCTGAAGATAGTGGTCTTGCTTGGAGAGGGCTCCCAGGGGCTGCTCTCCCAGGGCTCCCTCCCTCTCTGACCACCTCAGCTGGGAGAAGACCTTGCGGCAGCTCAGGAAAGGCAGCCCATGGGGCCCCGTCATCACCAGGCACCCTGTAGGGTGCTGAGGGCCTGCAGTCCAGGACCCTTTCTCCCCTCTCCCTAGCACCCAGGAGAACCCCCAGCACAGCCCCCCCACCCCCAGGCCTGACCCTGCTGTGCAGATACAGGGCAGCAAAGGGGGCCGCGGTACCACATGGGGGTCAGGTTGATTTGTTTGAAAGGGGAGTAAAATGTGCAAAAAAAATGCCACTTAAAATGATGCCGCCATCCCCTGCCTGTGCCCCTGGGGGAGGAGGGGACAGGACCTGGGGGAGAGGCTGCCTGCGCCTCCTCCTGCCCGTGAGAAATGCCCTCAGCACCCCTCACCCTGCGAGGGGCTGCCTGGCTCACGCCAACCCCCATACCCCTTCCCCGGGGTGATGCCACCCCTGACCACAAGGCCAGGCTGTCACCTTCCCCGTGGCAGGGGGGAGGTCTCTGTCACCACCCCCTGCACCTGGCATGTCACACCAAGGGGATGCTGCAAGGGGTTGAGAAAGGGCACGCATGGGGAGAAGGTGCAACAAAAGCTACCCCCCTCCCTAGGGGGGGACTTCCAATACACTGACTAAAGCTTTTCATTTGTCACCTTCCTGTAAATCTAATAAATTAGTAGTGTTTCTTGCCAGGAGGACGGGGGACAGAGGGGCCTGCTGAGGAGCCCCCCTTGCACCCCTCCCCACAAAGCACCCAGCCTTCCTCCTCCCTGCGGGTCCGGAGCAGCACCGCGGGGGTCACAGTCCCCCTCCTCCCCAGCCCCCGGGGTTTTGGGGTCTGGGGATGCATTAAAGAAGGTAGCTAGTAAAGAGCATGCCCGCCGAGCTGCCAGGCCGGCGCAGGGGTGGAGGGGCAGGGAAATGGAGAGCTCGCGGCAGGGCCCCTGCCCTCGCTGAAGGCAGCGGCCCCGGAGGGCGGGCGAGGGCAGTGGCCAGCACCCTCGGTGCCTCTCCCTGGGTCTCCGTGCGTACAGCCTGCCCTGCTCCTGGGCCTCCTTCCCCTCCCTCCCTCCGAGGTCCCTACTGGTGGATCTCGTTCTCTATCAGGCTGTCCTCACACGACTGGAAATCCGTGTCGTTCATGCCATCCGTGTTGATGAGCTCCTCGTCCTGCGACCCCTGCTCCTCCGACTCTGTCGCTTCACCCTCCGGCGAGGAGTCCTGCAGCACTTGGGCGATGTACTTCTGCCGGGGCCGCGCACGGGGCAGGGGGGAGAGCAGAAACATGTATGAGCGTGGGGGGCTTCTCATGGCAGCAGAGCACAACATGCAAAAGTGCCATGCAAGAAGTTGAGCGTGGGGATATACTGGGAGGATGAGGAAGGGCTCAGACCCTACAGGATGTACCAGGAGAGTGGTTAAAGGCAGGGCTGGCTTGGCCCTCTCATAGTAGATGTGTCTGCAGCATGGCTCCGGCCAAACCCCAGCATCCTGGGGCAGGCAGCATCCCCAGGGAGCCAGGGCCGGGAGAGCACAGGGCTTCTCAGCACTTCGGAGCCCCTGTGGACTGGAAGACTGCGCTCCCATTTTTGCCAGTGGACATGTCCCTCTGAGGCTGTGCCTGCCTCCTAAGGGGAGTCTCCTTTTGGAAAGAGGCCACTGCCCTTAGATACAGGGAGACTGGGAAGGAGCCTGGATTACAAGTTCACACCCAAGCCCTGCTCTCCTAAGGAAGCAGGAGGCTCCGCATGCACCCCCTGAACAGCTCTGCACAGATCCCAACTAGAAAAATCTCATGGTGGAAGGAAGCAGCTGGAATAGAGCCAGTGAGCCAAGGAGTTCAGAAAACTGCCTCTGACATCCCAGAGAGCTGGGCAAGGGAAGGGAGAGTCCTCAAAGCACTTTCATAGCCTTTAAGGCATTGCCCACGGAGACCTCTTTGTGTTGGCACCAGGACCAGCCCAGTGGGTGGCAGCCTTTGCTGATGGGCAAGGGCTCAAAGACATAGAAGGAGAAGGGAGACTGACCCAGTTGGATTCGCTGTCCCAGCCGATAAGAGAGGCAGAAAGCAGGAGCAGCAGAGAAGGGGTGTGCGTGTGTGTGTGGGGGTTACACTTCATCACCCAGCTTGGGCAAGCAGCACAGGGCCCAACACTTGCCTCCCACTCTCGCTGGGAAACTCCAGATGCTGCCTCAGAGAAGTGAGGAGTGAGGTACTTGGACAGGGAGTTACCTCCCCCTTCCCAAACCCAGCTAAGGAGCATGCCAAGGCCAGGGCATGGAGGTGGGGACAGAGACTCACAGCGGATTTGGGAGCTGGCAGGCTGGTGGCAGGTCTCCCATTCTGCCGGTTTTCTATGGAGTCCACCTCTGTGTGGTCAATCTGGAGAGGAAAGAAGAAACTGAGAGACTGCTCGGATGACAAATGAAAAGGAGTTGCACACAGGCAGCAGGGAAGGCCTCAGGAACCATCCCCTCCATGAAGCCAAGGTTGAGAAGCTCTGCCAGGGAGCAGCCTGGGCCCCCCTAGAGACCCCACTGTTTCGCTGCTGAGCTGTGTTCCCAAGGAGAAGGGTCCCGTGCTCCCACCCAGCACTCCACCTCACCTTGTAGTTGTGAGCGCTGAGGTATTTGAAGTGCCCAAAGCAGACGTGACACAGGCAGATCACAATGGTGATCACAAGGACCACAAAGGTGAACATTGAAGTGGGGGCCAAGAACCCTGGGGCAAAGGAAAAATGAAGTGGTGGTGTCAGAAGGACCCTGACTATGCTCTGTGGCTGGGAGCTGCGAGGACCACAGCCCAGCCAGGGAATCGGCTCTGCAGGAGGACGGGACTGGTATCCCAGCCCAGCACTCACCTGCGCGCATAGTGGAGAAGAAGAGAAGCCAGAAGAGGCAGAGGATGGGGGCTGCCACCACCTGGTTCACAGCCCCTGAATGGATCTTCTTGTCCAGCTTGGCAGGCAGGTAAGCGTAATACAGGTTGTACCGGTCCACCAGGTGCTTAAGCAGCATGTACATGAGCCCTGGGAGAGAGAGGAGGGATGCCAGCGGAGAGGGGAATCAGCCTCTTTCCCAGTACCTCCAGTACAGGGAATACCTCTCCCACATGGCCCTTCTTGCCTCACCCCAGTCCCTGACACAGGGAGGCAGAGGAATATCACTTACCAAAAGGGACAATGATGGGACAGGTGATGCTGTATGTCATGACCACAGTGAAGACACACATCATCCAGGCGTAAGCAGCCCCAAACTGGAACTCATAGGCCTGGTGCTGCAAGAGGGAGCAGAGACCCATCAGCACGACCCCAGGAGCTCAGCCGGGGCATACAACACACCCAGCTGCACACACAGCATCAGGTGAGCCCCATCGGCACCTCATCATAGCACTCCCACCCCAGGTGGAAGCCATAACACATGCCCTCAGCCCCACTACATACTCGTTTGACGTTCCTCCGCTCAGCGGCTGAGCGGGCCAGGCAGAGGCGTATCATGTACATGAGCAAGCCAGGGATGCGCAGCAGGTCCATGGCATTCCCGATGAAGGCAGAGGCGATGACATAGTTGACGAAGAAGGCCCCGTTGTCTGGCAGGAACACACACCTGGAGAGGCACAGCGAGAGCGGGCTGCAAGAGGTGCTCCCCCTTGCAGGGCAGCAGCCAAGAGCCCCCAGTACCTTTGGATGCCAACAAGAACCTCCCCCCATTGTAAAGAAGGGCCTTCTGTCCAACTCCACTTACTCAAATCGCACGGCGGCTTCGGCAAGGAATTTTTTGTCGAACAACCAGCGGAAAAACACATCCAAGCTGTAAAGGAGGTGGGGGCACAGGGCAAGAAGAAAAGGGAAACGGTCAGAAGCAGTAATAGACAGACATGCTCATGCAAATATGGGGAAGCTGCTCTAGAAGGACCCAAAGCTCTGACCATAGACTGTTTTGTTCCCTGTTGGGATGTGTCACCAGCAATTATGTAAATCAGACACTGGGAAAAACAGTGCAGCACCCAGAAAGGGATGTAAAGCTTCCCACTCTCATGTGTGTTCTTCTCCCTTTGCCCTGATCCTTATCAGTACAGTATTGTCCTCTCTCCTCTGTTTGGGTAAAACATCTGTGCAAGGAACGAGTGACTGACTCCACAGAAGAAACTAGTTAGGTATAAGGCACCCTCCAACACAGAGATTAAAGAAATCCCTTAAAAGAAACAAATTCCGTTTTCCTCAATTCTGATTTTTTGACGTAAAACTGTCCAATCCTCTGGCACCTCAGGTACTGATGGAGTACAGAGCTCCAGAGGCAACAGCAGGGGGACTGAGTCCTCAGAAGGAAGCGCGGTTTGTTTAACAGTATTTGGTCACAATGCAAACCTTGCAAGAGCATTTACCTGGCTAGGCTGTAAGGTTATATGCAGCCAGGTATTTTTAATCTGGCTGGGAGATGTCGCTGTAGTCACCCACTGGGATGGAGGACTGTTCTTTTGCCTCTATCAGAGGGTTTGTCTAGTCTCAGGAGCTGCCTGACTTCACCACTGAGAGGCTGTATCCAGAATCCTGAATTTGGGTGTGTGTGTGTGTGTGTGGATCCTCCACCCTACAATGTTTAAGTAACTCCATACCACAGTGAGGACTCCCCACCCCACTCCCACCCCCCAGTTTTTCCCTCCTCACACTGTTTCCCTACTCAGCCACAGTTCAGTGCTGGGAGTGCATGCCGATGGCTGGCAGCTGATGCACTGCTGTTTGCCACAGGGCACTTCTATAACCCCTGCAGGAAGATTTAGGGCTCACATCCAAACAGATGAACATTGCTGCAGCCTGTACATAACTATCCCACGCAGCCAAGCAGTGCCAACCTACTCAGTTCTGGCTCAAATGGGGAATTCACTAGTTTTGTGCAAAGTTTGGAGTGTGCACTGAGCAAAGATGTGGGTAGTGCCTCCTTGTCGTAGTTTAACCCCAGTCCACAACTAAGCGCCACACAGCCACTTGCTCACTCAATTTTATTCTCATGCTAAATCCAAAACACATCACTATATCAGCTACTAGGAAAATTATTAACTCTATCCCAGCCGAAACCAGGACACTCCTTCACCAGCAGATCTAAAGCAGGCTTTTCACATGCATCCATCAACCGTGCCAATTTTCGCTGAATTATCGGTAACACCACAGCACACATCAATGCTTCTGCAGATGGATTCAATAAGCTCCTAGAGACCCAGTCAGGTAACTGGTCTGGCCTCGTCCCCCAACCAGAACTAAATGCCACCTTCCCAAGGGAATGGTGGCCAGAATTCTTGTGCAGCAGGGAAAGGATGTAATGTAGGAGAACAACCACGGGTGCACCTCAACCCTCCCTGTGCTCCAGGTCTCTGCACTTGCTTTCTCTTCCCACCACCCCTACCTGCTCAGGCCCAGTGATGGCAGCAGCAAGACCATGAAGATGAGGAAGGTGTAACACTTGTGCATGGTCGTCCTGTTCTCTCCAGACCTGAGGGTAGAGAAGAGACTGTTAACCTTTCATGGTCGCCCTGCCAGCCCCATGGTGACCCCATCGCTTTCTCATGAGCAAGTGCTTCTCAGTGTCTAATCTGGATCCCACTCTGTCCACTACTGGTATCTTTCCCTCCAGTATGTCTGAGGTCTGTTCTCAAGTCCCAGTTCCTCCCACCTTGTCTCACAGGCCCTCCCAGCCCACGTATCTTTAGAGGACTCTCTGCAATCATCTCTCTTGACCTGCAGTCCTCACAGCTGGTGACATCCTCCCCACGTCTTTGCAACATAGAGCAGAAAACAAAGCTTACATCGCACGTCCTGTGGGGAATGTGCCTCACAAGCAGCACATTTCTAGTGCTCTGCACTTCAAATAGCTGCTATGGCTTCTGGCCATAGGGAAGGTAAGGTGATTTTCCCTTGGAAAAGCTATGACTTACGCATGGGTACAGGCACACCACCCCTGCCCGCTCACCCAAGCCAAGATTTCCCTCACTACTAGCGTTTCTCACAGTGACCAGCCCCAACTCCTCCCAGCTTTCTTCTTCTCATACACCCTTGTCAAGGTCTGCTCAGGCAGCCATGCTGCACAACAACAGCTAAGGATTGGCAGAACAGCCCTCCATCACACACCTCAGGTCTCCAAGAGGTGCAACATAACACCATGCTTGGAGTAGAAGACACTAGTTCAAGCAGAAGGATCTGGCCAGGAGCTTTACAACAGTGAGGAGTGTCTAGTGGTCAGGCAGCATGCTGGTATGACTAAGAACAGGCACTGGCTGTCCTTACCTGGTCCAGTGCGCTTCAAAGAAGGCAGAGTAATACACAATGGTGGGCAGCAGAGCAGAGAAGCACCACAGCAGCAGGGTGGGGAAGAACTGGGTGATGATGGGGTTCTGCAACGAGGCAGAGAAGAGACCGCATGTTACACAGTGCAGCAGCTCTTGTGCCAGCCACAGCTACAGCTGCCTTTGCTGACGCTGAGTCCCCAGCACCTCAGGGGCTACTGCACCCTGGCCAGGCTTGGTACCTCCCTCATGGTCAGGCTGACAGGACCTGGGGACGACTGACAATTTCTCTCCCTACCCCCTCCCCTCGCACGGGCTGTTGTGCCTCAAGGTGGTTCCCATGCTACCCATCCTGCACCCATCTCCCAAGGCCTTACATTGAGGTACTCCACAGGCTTGGTGACATTGAACTTGTCCATAGTGGTGATGATGATAGCAGGGGTGGTGAGGAAGAAGAGGAGGATGAAGAGGACCACATTGATCACAAGGCAGCGGATCCACCAGATGAAGCCCCGGATGGAAAGGTGTTCCCTGAGAGAGGGGGAAGGAGGGCATCAGGATGGCTGCATGGGAGAGAAGGGCAGGTCCGGGGCCTCATGTGCACACCACAGCCCAGCCTGCGTGAACAGCACTTGGGGTGCCAGCCCAAGGCTTTCCTCCTCCAAGTCAGATCAGACCTCTAGCTCAGCCAGGCTTGGCTTCAGCAAGAACAATTCATTCAGTTACTAGAGGAGCAGATGGGGAGGGAGACAGGGAGGATGCACCCCTTTTCCCATTGGCAGGGCCCCCTGAACCCCACAGAGCTGCTCACCAGTAGATGTTCTGTGGGTCAGGGGCGTAGCTGACGGTCCAGTTGGAAACATGGAGGGACTCGCTGCAGGAGGAGGCCCTGGGCTCCCCACGGCATGCACAGCCCTGGCACTTACAAGCATTGAAATCTTTGAGGATTCTGGAGAAGAAGAGAAAGAGGGAGATCCTAACACAGGGCTGGCAGAGACAAGCTGAGGGGTATGCCTTGGTGCTGGCATTCCTCTGATTTAGGGTGAGAGCTGGGACAGGTCACCTTCCTGGGGAAGGACAGGATCCTTTGCACTCACATGGCTGTGATGGTCTCATTATGGAAGGTGACAAAGGCCATCCCCAGAGGCTTTTCATTCACCTTCTCCTTCTCCCGCTTGTAGTCATCTTTGAGCTTCTCCTCCAGCTTGGTATAGTACTCAATGGCCTCCACCTGGGCAGGAAGATAGGGGTCAGAGCAGAGACCTGGGGACTCAAGCCCCTATGTGCCCCACTGCCAACACCTCCAGCTCTCCCCCCACCTCCTCGCAGCCCCTGATGACACAGCAGCACAGGTGGCCACAGGGCTTGGGGTTGATCATGGATGGGGTGTTCTCCTTGCTCTGCAGGTTAGTGAAGTAGATTCGCCCACGCTCAGCTTTCTTCCTGAAACAGGAAAGCAGAAGAGAAGGAAGGAAGGAAAGAAACAAAGAAAGAGGGTGGATCAGAAAAGATCCTGTGGCACTGGACTTGAGGGGGAGCCTGCAGCATCGGCCCACCCTGCCTTCTCTCCCAAACCAGGGGTTACCTCTCCGCATCGAGGAACATCAGCCGGGCCACATCATAGCAGGGACGCGCCTCCAGGACAGTGCAGTTGGCGTAGGCCTCCCTGTGGATGGGAAGCACCAGCTCATCACACCCAACACCAAAGGCTGTAATTCCTCAAGCAAACCCCATGTATCCAGGACTTCTCTCCTGCCCTGGGCCAAGCATCACGATGCATAGCAAGAGCTTGCTAGGGGCAGCAGGGGAGCCTGCAGGCTCTGTCCCTTATAGCAGAACCAACACATGAGGCAAACGCTACATCCTCCAGGCTCTGGAAGAAGCCTCTCTGGACTTTCACCCTGTGGAGCAAGGCACCCCTCTGACCCCACACCCCCTCTCTGCTTTCATGGGCCAGAGGGCTTGGGGTCGGAAAGAGGCAGAAGGGTTCCCAAAGGGTACAAAGCATTTCTCCTCTCCCTGTGGTGCTTCTAAACACAGCCCTTCTAAACATGGTTCTGACAGCGTGTTCATTGAGGTCCTGAAGGAAGAGTAATTTATTTTTTTTGTTAAAAAGGAAAATATACTTTTCTACAAGGGCTGTGATGAGGGCAGAAGCAGCACCACAACATCCCATAGTCACTGCTTGAGCGCCTCCTGCCTGCACCTCATCTCTGAACTTGACTACATCTCAGGACATGCCCTGTCCACTACTTACCATGCTGACCCCATACGGCTCTGCAAGAGACAGCCGGGTATACCCCAAGGCACAAAACCAAGGACATCACACATTCAGATAAAAATTTGTGCAGAAAAAAAAACAGTGAGATGCCAAAAATAAAAGTGTTCGCTGATTTTTACAAGCTTTCTGCTCTCAATGTATTATTGCCATTCCAGGTAACACTAGCACTACCCCAATAAAAACATCCCCATCACAGAGCAGCCTTTAATTAGGGTCACAGTGAGACTCACTCAAAATGCTTTTTGATCTTCTCTGGCTCAGCATATTTTGAGATCCCATTGATGAAGAGAGTTCGCTTAACCTAGAAAGAAAGAAAGAAAAAAGGAGAGGGCAGGTAGGTGTGGATGGCATGAAGGACTTGATTGCAGCACCGTCCCCTGCCAAGGCCTGAGTCAGCGATGGAAAAGGGCAGTCCCATCACTTCCAGCACCCAGGGCTCCCCCTCTCCTCTTCCACTAGCTGTTGGCATCTCACACCCTGATGTGCTGCAGACTGACAGACTAGGGGCTTACACTGCAGCTACCTGAACAGGAACAGGGGGTACCCTTAAGAAACGAAGGTGGCAAAAGCAGCTGGAGCAACCCCTGAGGAAGGCATGGGGTGCCCCTGACACGTTCACCCAGCAGTCAGGGCTGGTGCTCTGGAAGAGATCTGCCTTTGGCCAGGCAGAATAAAAGAACAGACAAAACAAGACAGCCCCAAATTGCTGTGGGAAGATAGGATGCTCAGCACTCTATCCGAGGCCACCTGACTTAACAGAAGGGCATGGGAAAGTGTGCCTGGGAGAGTGGCCAGATCCTGCTCACCAAGTCATCCTCTTTGTAGCGCATCTTGGAGGTGTGCCGGCGCATGCTGTACACTGTCAGCAGCAGGTACAGGAAGGCGAAAGACGTGTGCAGCCACAGCAGGTTATTCCTGTCACAATGGAGACCACAAAGGTCAATGCAAGGTTGCCACCACAAGCCTGCGTATGGCTGGTCAAGCCCTGAAGGCACTGCACCAGCACAGCATCCACATGCCCTACAACCAAATTCCAGGAGCTCAGGCTGGAAATTGGAGCAGGGACAGTACCCTCACAATGAGTGCAGAAAACCTCCAAGGAGGTGAGGCTCTGCAGCAAGTGGACATTTACAAAATACCCTCGAGGGCCTCAATTATCCATCCCACCCCTGCCCACACATACCCAGAATTCAGGTTAGCAATAGTTGTCCTCCCAAAGCTGTAGGCGTTGTTTTCTAGGGAGAAAGAGACAGACACAAGCACATTCAGTTATATTGGGTGGCACAGAAGAACCACTGGGGTGGGCAATGGCAGGAATCTCACCTGCAGAACACCCCAAAACCCAAGCTGCCCAGAATGACCCCCTGGATGTGCCACGCTCAAAGTGGGACAGCAGTCAGGGTTTGTCTGTGTTAGTCCTGCCCTCCACTGCTCCCCAGTGGTCTGGGACATGGTGTTGAAAGCAGCTCCCCCAGCCCAGCCACAGGCTCCCTGCTCTCACCTAGCAGGTCCCCTGAGAAGTTGACAGGTAACACAATGCCCACGGAGAGCACACCCACGGCCACCAGCAGCCCGATGATGTGTCTCTGGAAAGACAGGTAGTGCACCGCATCACCCCCACACTTGTCCCGGATCTCGTCATCCCTGCCAGGGAGAGAAAGGCCGTCAGGCAATCTTCTACATTCCCTCAAGCGCTGGAGAAAAGCACAGGGTTGTGGCTGACCTCCTGGTTTGAGCCCACACAGCACCCCTGGTCCTGCCCTACAGAGCTGTGGCCAGGCCCCGGGATAGGGACCCCAGCACCCAGCCTTGAACCAGCCTGGGCAGAAACTTGCCCGTGCAATCCTTACTGCAGCCCTGCTCCCCATGCCCCTGTCCTCTGCTTTCCCCGGACAGGCAGATGGACACATGGAAAACCTTCTGGTAGGCCTTGCCTCCCCCGCTGAGATACAGAATGGCTGACATGATCCCACAGAGCTCTGAAGCCAAGACTACTCCTGAGCATCATCAGGCTGGGAGTGTCTATCTGCATCCTCCAGTCCCCACTTCATAGCCATTCCTTGGACAGCAGTGCCCCTAGCAGGAGTCCCAGGGAGAGGAGCACCTCTGCAGAGCAGAGGACAGTGTTTCTGAGATAGGACTGAGGCAGGGGAGACCTGGGCTGGGTGCTCTCTTCTGTCACAGACTCAGTGTGTGACCTTAGTTTTGGCTTTAGGACCCCTCATCTAGTCCTGTCTTTGGTTGTCCTCTCCAGTGCACACTTTGCTTGTGCTCTTCAGAGGAGGGGCTCCAGCAGGGCAGCAACTTCACACAGCTGCACTGAGCTGGGTGTCCCAATGACCTGCACTGTCTCTCCTTCTTCCCCACGTGGATCCCCTGTGCAGGTCCTGGGGCACTTACTTTATCCTGAAGATGGCTGTCAGCCAGGAGCAGAAACCCTGTGTAGAAAGAAGACAGGAGGGTCTCACATCACTCTGTGTTCCTTTATCCCTGCTCCCTCCTTCAAAGGCTCAGGGGACCAGGCTGGTGTTCTTGCACCTCCACAGACTTGGCTCAGGGGAAAACAGACCACGAGCACCCAGACGTGCAGAGCCACAGATGGGCCAAGGTGAATGGGATGACAGTGCTACTCCATGGGGCACAACACAGGCTGGAATCTGACATGTGGCTGTCCCCTACCAACAGGCAGCTCAACCTCCCAGGCGACCTGTGGGCTCCTGGCTAGCATGGAAGCTCTCCACAGCCTAAGGACACCCAGAAAATTCACCATACAGGTACTTCAGCCATCATCCTGGTCAAGAGGAGCTCTGCAGGGACTGGGAAGGCAGACTGGGTCAAGCCAGTGCTCCTCCAAGGACACCTGGGGAAGGAATATTTCCTGGGAGCTTCATCACCCATCCATCACACCCTGTTATCCTACTGAACTGTGCCTCCCCTTTAGAGAGGAAAACAGCAGCAGAGGTAGGCAGAGGTTGCCAGGAGGAGCTGGCAAGTATTGTTTATAATGCTGAGATGATAGGTTGGACAAATATCTGTTAAGTCACAGGAATGTATAGCCTACTTAATTAAGCACAGGTCTAGAAGCCACATAGTTACATAGAGCCTTAAGCTCTATACCACACTCACACACTACAAGGTGTGGGACCTAATGCCCTGGGGAAGAGCAAACTGTGTTTCTTCCAAAAGAGCCCTTGGTTCAGACAAGCTGTGGGCTCCTGACCACTCAAAGGCAAGGTCTTTGACTCTTGCTGCTACTCACGTTGTCCCTCTGGTCGAAGTCCACAGAGCTGGAGACGGAGGTGAGGCGCTCATAGCGGTCATGGTTGTCGGAGTGCAGGGCGGAGGCTACGCTAAAATGACAAGCAGGAGGTGAGGGAGAAAGTTAGAAGATGCAAGGAGGCAGCCCGGTCAGGAACGAAGAGCACCCAGAAGATCAGAGGTTAATTCAGGTCAGTTTTTCCCAGGTGAGATGGAGAGAGGAGAGATCACAGAGCAGAGGTAGCAGTAAGCAGAGTCCCCTCCTCAGACAGCACCCTGAGCCTGGCAGCCCCCACGGGGTTGGCCGTGGATGCTACTCGCTCCACACCTTCTGAGAGGCACCTGTATTATGCAGCAGCCCCTGCGAGGAGAGGCTGGCAGCGGCTGCCACAGAGGAGAGATGAGGTCTGTTTAGTGCAGGGTTTAGACAGAAGAGAGGAGGTGGGAACCAGAGGGTGCCACAGCCCTTCTGGCTCTGGTACGGCCACGAGGCGGCAGCCCCAGTGCTCCAGAGAGACGCTGGCAGCAGCTCCTGCCTCACTTGCCGTAGGGAAGAGGAAGGCTGGGAGTCTGGTGGGCTGTATCCCGCTACACCAGTCCTCCCCGCCCTTAGTGCTTCAGTGCAGGGAATCCCAGGAGGAGGAGGAATGCAGCTGAGCCCCGGCGGCTGTGCTGCCTGAAGCCAGGCTCAGCCCAACCTGCTCCACAGCCTCAGCTGGGCCTCCTGCCTGGAAATCCCTCCAGCAGGAGCAGGGCAGACAGCTAGAAGTGAATGATCGCAGGCTAAAGGACAGGAAAGGAAGAGAGGTGAATATCCCAGACCACTTTACTCCAGGTGTAGGCAGGGACCTAGATGAAGGACCTGCAGCAGAAGCATCCAAGGCAGACAACAACCCCCCACTATGAATGGAGGCAGAGGGCAGCTGGCAAAGGAGACAAGAAAATGGTCCAGAGACCTAAATTAAATAGCACTTGCAAGATGACAACAGCAGACTGGGACCTTGGAGGTGCAAGAAGAGATATGGCTGATCTGAAGGCTAGAAGCAAAGGCAAAAAAACCCCAGATGAAAACATGGTCTCCCTGTAACCAATACAGGCTCAAGGAGGATCGGATGGACAAGAACCCGGAGAAGAAGCAGCTGAGGGACAAGTGCCAGAGACGATGTAGATGACACTATGGGAAGGAGAAAAAGCAAAGACCCTCGTGACCCTGCCGAAGGAAAGAGGGTGGGACACGTGGTCTCCTTCAGAGCAGAGCAGCACCTGCTGAGTCCCTAGCTGGAAGTAACAGAGAGAGGGGAAAGGAGATTAGCTGAAGGTCATGGGACTACAGGAGTGCAGATTAGACAGTGGTGTGCAGGCTTGCGACTGCACAGCCCAACACCCTGCTCTGCTGGAGGGACAAGGCGAGCTTTGACCAAGCTCTCGGACCTTCAGCCCTATAAAATCCCAGAGGCCTTCCAGCTGGGTAAAGAGCGAGGGAGAGTTTCTGCTGTCCGCAGCCCCACGGAGAGCCCAGCACGATTACACAGTGTGCTTTCAACTCCTCGGTACTGGAAAAGCAGAGGGCAGAGCACAAGCAGCACTTGATGAAAAAAATTATTAGAGTGCCATGTTATGAGATGATCAGGCTAACTCAGCTCCATTCAGCGGGATGCAGAAATGGTAATCAGGATGACCGGCAGCGCTGAGAAGACAGTGAACCTTGCCAAAAATGGGAAGCTGAAGAGGGAGTTCCAATGGTACCTCCAACTAGCTGGCAGCTTTTTAAAGCAAAACACTAAAAAAGCAAGTGGGTGGAAGCAAGGTTGCCCTAAACCATGAGAAGATTATGGTGGGACCCTGTCTACTGCCCCAGATTTGGTGCCAGGGAGGGAGGATGGGGTCTGAGGCATGGCTAGCCTCAGGCGAAGGGAATTGGAGGCTCTGGGAGGGGAGGCCGGGCATGCTGAGGAAGGTGCTGGCTGCTGTGCAAGGCAGGAGGTGGCTGCGTGGGTGACAAGCCCCACAGGGCTCTGTGATCACTGCCTTTACATGCAGAGGTGCAGGCGGGTTGCCACAATCTCCCAGTGTAGACTGAGTCACTGACTAAGAGTGTCGATAGCTACCACAAGCCCTGGCAAGGGGCAGGACAAGTGGACTTGCCAGTTCTCAGGCAAAGGGACACATCTGAGGAGGATGTCCTCCTGCACCAAGAGCGACGCTGCACATTCAAGGGCTGGATGTGCCAGGCAGCATACACGTGTCCTTAACCCACCATGTGCCACTGCAGGCCAGCACAGAGAACAGCTGGGATGGGAAGGTGCCACCAGCCTTGGAGGAGCACAGCCAGGACGTGGTTTCCTTGCTGAGCTCCACAGGCTTTTGGAAGTTTCTGACTACCAACACCATCCCAGCTCAAGCAGTAGGCTTTTGGGGGGAAGGGCGGTGGGGCAGCAGAGAGCTCCAGCAAGCCCAGATGAAGAAGGAGAGCAGGAAGAAGCAGCCCCCGGAGAGAGATGAGCACTTGTGAGGATAACTGAGGTGGCCCCCCTGAGAAGCCTCAGAACATGACAGCTCTGCTACCTCTGCCTTACTCCCCCTGCAAGGTGTTAGCAGTGACAACTTGCCAGACACACCTGAAGCAGGGCCAACCACGAAGCACTCAAGCATAGCGACGGGTCCCCTCTGTGCCATGTACCACAGCTACCACCACCTCTGTTTTCACAGCTCCGATTGCTCTGCTCCTTTGGGGGCAAGGAGCAACTACAGATACAGGAGCATCCCTGTACCCTCTTAAGGCAGTAGCAGTGGCAGGTACCTGCTTTGCAAGTGATGGGAGTATGAGAAGCGAGGCTGCAGCTTGCTTCCCCAGCCTTAGACATGCATCAGCCTGGCTGGGGTGACCATCACAGGCTCTGTCCTGCCATCTGATTGTATCCTCTGCAGCAGGTACCACCCATCCAGTCAGCAAGGCATGGGGGATGCTCTTTTCTTAGGCATAAAAGCAGCAAGAAAGAAGAAAGAGCAGGGAGGGAGGGCCCATGGCAGTGCTTAATGGGCAACACTAGGCCAAGGTGCTGGAGGATGCTCTCAGCAGCGCTGAGGCAGGAGGTTTGCTTCTGCAGGGGGACAGAGAAAGGACAAAGGTGCTGCCTTGCCAGGCATGCTGCCAGCTGGGGGTAGGTGGAAAGAGACAAAGGCTAACACTTGCCCTGGTCCTGGCAGCCTCATGGTGGTAAAGGAAAAGGACAGAAGTCTTGCAACTGCCTGCCAGATCCTCTCCATGCACCCACCTGCCCTTGCAGCTGGCACGGGAGCAGCACTTGCAGCATCCTGGCACAAGAGGGACCAGGCAAAGGAGGCTCCCCCGCGCCTGGGTGACCTGAGTGTGCTGTGGGCTCAGGCAACTGGGTTTATTTTCTCCATAAGAAGGTGGGATAGCTGGACACAGACAGGCAGAGCAGGGTATATGACATGGCACCCTCCACCTTGGCTGGGGGAGGGAGCTCCTCAGCACTGCTGCCCTTAGGAAGCATTTAAGTGCTACTGGGGGAAAAGCAGAGTGCATCCAGCTGTGGTAGTGGCTGACAAAGGTGAGGGAAAAAGAAGAGCATGAATCCACCAAGAGGCACAATTCCAAGCCCAAACTCCCAGCCACTTAAGATTAGTTCAAAAGCGAGACAGAAAACTGCAAGAGAAAAGGAGAGAGAGAGTGTGAGCAAGAAAGACAGAATAAATGAGACCCTGAAAAAACAACATACTATTCCCGCTCCTCTCGCTCCGTCTGCCAGTGTCGACGCCTGGGGGCACAGAAACAGAAAGGGAGAGATTACAACCACGGGAGCAGGTGCTGGGGCTCCTCTGACGCAGGGAGCTACGCACCCGATATGGCTCCACACCATCCTGAGGAAGAGAAACCTGCTGATGGTCAGGCTGGAGAAGACCTTCCTTCCAGATCCCAGCACCGCCCCAAGACACAACACCCCAAAGCCCCCGCCAGCCCAGGAGCAGAGTGCTTTGCTGCCAGCAAAAGGGAAGCTGGCTTCATTGGGAAGGTGGCCTGGCTCCACACCATGGGCATCCCAGGGAGCTCCTGAGGGACAAGACTGGGCAGAACAGCCTGCCAGGGCTGCCCAGCCACCATGTGAATTCCCCTTCCATGCCTTCCAGACAGCCAACACACTTGCATCCCACCCTCCCAAAATGCTCATCCCACCCCACGGATGGACCAAGCACCAGGGGCTCCTCCCTGGGATCCCAGTCCTGGTGATACCCTTACCACAGACATGCTGTCCCTTCTCACCACGCTTACCAGCTCTCCCTCGCCAAACAGCTGGCACCCCTCTGCCTTTCTGCCTACAGCCACTGCTCCCATTCCTTCACACCCAAGCATCGCCTCTGAGAAGGGCCATCCCTCTCTCCCTACTGAAGGTGAGAGCTGTTCATCCCCTGTGGCTACCAGCCAGCGCTTGGGTCCAGATAGCTTAATGCCGAGGAGCTGCTGCTCTCTCCCCATTGAGGTCTCATCCAGCTATTCCCTACTCCTCACTTTCCGCCAAGGCCCCTGGTGTTGCCGATTTCCCCAACCAGGCCAGGAAAAGAGGGGCAGAGGAGCCACAGGGACACAGCTGCTTATCTAATGTTATCCACGACTGCTTATCCAAACCAGGAGAGTTCCTGGTTCAGTGCTGGAAGAAAACAACTCTTACTCTTTCCACTGTCATGCACGAGTGCTCAAGAGCAGCTTGCTTGAATCGGTATCACCAAAGGAACTAAAGAGGTTGGAGCTTAGCCCCGTCCAAGCTTTTGGGTGTGATGAGCTCATGGAGCTGATCAAGGGGAATAAGAACCTATTGCAGCCAGCCTTCAGAAGCCACACTGCCTCCAGCACACGACAAAGTGCCACAGGCACAGTGAACCGCCCCTGGAGAGAGGAGGACTACACACATGACCCCTCTTAGCTTAATCAATGAGAGTTCCTTATTCTGCACTAGAAGAAAATAATCACTGTCCTTCCTGCTGCTAACAGCAAGAACAAGAATAGCATCTCACTGTGCTGTGGAGCTGCTGTCCCCAGTGGGCCTCGGCTTTTGCCAACAGACACTGTAGCCCACGAATGCATTGGGCAGGAAGGATCCATACCCAGACCGGCTCGTCAGCGCTTGGGATGCAAGCTAAACTCACATTAGCACAGCAGTACCGCACCTGGAAATGCAGCCTACCGCTTTCAAGTGCTCTTAACAAGAACTACATCCAGCAGAGCCACAAAGACACCTTCAGAAGCTTAACAAAGTCTTCATTGTGGCAGCCCTCACCCTTCCTGTGACCTCTTTTCCCCTCTCCTCCCTCCCTTCCATCTGCTGTTCCTCTGTAAGGGCCCCTGCACACCTCCGTCACTGTAGGGACCATAAGTGATGTGGAGCCAGGGGGGACCACTCCCTGTGTTAGGAGAAGGAGGCTGTAACAAACAAAGCCGGTAAGCAGCGATTTTTCCTGTTCCTGAAGCTCAGGGGATACAACTGGCATTCTTGCCTCTCCTGCCCAGCTGCCTCCAGCACATGCAAGGGGGTTTATCCCTTCTGCCCGGCAGCAAAGAAGGGTACCATTCGTGCCTTGTTTTCCTGCCCCTCTCCCACGCTTACCTGTCAGCATCAGTCACCAGGGCCAGGCGTCCGTAGTCCCAAGCAACTTTACGCAAAATTGAAAAGACAAACAACAGTGCCTGGAAAAGAGCAAAGAGGAGCTGTGAGATTAGGCAATGTCCAGCTCCATCCTTGTCCTCTGCGTGCAGAGCCACGGGAACAGGACCACTCAGCTAACAGCACACTGAGGCCGTGCAACAGCACAAGTTCCCCACAGCTAAAATCAGACTATCTGGATGGTTGTGAAAGGCAGAGGTCCAGGATATAACACACAGTAGCTAAGTTAACCACGGGATCAAAAGGCCCTCAGGTCCCAAGGAAGTGAGATTATGAGTGCAGCATCTGTGGTCCTGCAGCTCCTAAGTAGGAACAAGCAATGCCTTTGGGTGGGTAAAGCTGCAGGGAGTTGGCATCACAAGCAGGAGTTTTGGGATGCAGGACTGACCTAACCTGACCCACGTCCTTAGGAAAATTTCTAACACCCTCCCATGGGCTCAGTGCGGTGGTACCGGAGTTCAGTCAATAGTGGCTAAGCGACACTATCAAGACCATGAAGTCAGCCAGCAGCAAAGTCTGGGATGGCATTTGGGGCCCTCAACTCAACCACCCAACCACAGTCCTCCCTTCATGGCTAATAAGGGGAGACTGAGCTGAAGCAGCAGTAGGTAGACTTACGAGAAAGCACATGAAGTCAAGAGCTAGGACGGTGGGCACCCCACCGAAGGGCAGCCCCTGCAGCACAGTGCTGCGGATGCGGGCACTGTAGCAGTAGTCCTTGGTGCTGTTGTTGCATGTGGAGGCTTTGCAGGTGGCCCCTGCTGAGCCCAGGGTGGCAATCACGTAGGGAAGCATCTCTACAGCTTCATCGTCTTCCCTGGGGAAAGGAGAGAAAGGCCCGATTAGACACACGCCAGCTGGATGACAGTGTAGCCCTGTTGGAGTTAGGGGCCAACCTTGCCTGCTGTCTCAGGCTCCTCTGTACTACAGGATTTCCCTGGGAAACAGTGTCCAGGGACAAGGTCATCTGGAGAAGCCTCCTGAGTTTGGGGGGTGCTGGAAGAGGCTGGGTGCTTCAGCAGCTGTGCTGCCACCGTACGCGGTCCCAGAGCTCCCTTCCTTGTTCCCCCACTCTCACACCATTTAGCTGCACCTCCTTTTCACAGACTACTCCTCTTCTTGAGGACACAGTGTCTCAGCCCCTTCCCTCAGCAGAGGGAATGTTTAGGTACAGGAAAGAATGAAAGGGTGGGGTGGTGGGGACATGAAGTCACGTCTGAATGACGGAAACAAACTGCTACGGGACAGTTGCTGCATCATGATCCCACAATTTCCTTTGCCTGGCTGCATGCCATTAGCTTTATTAGGCTGAATCACCACCCTCTGCTCACTGTGGGCCTCAACCCCCAGCTCCCAGGGCACCCATCAGGGGCTGGTTACACCCCCTGCTTGTTTTCTTTCCTTCCGCTGACTTGAATGCGTTTAGATGCAACCACACAGAGGGCAGAGAGGAGGCTCTACTATCTAGCTGATCAAATATTTTACTTATTTCAGTGCCCTCCTCAAATTGCTACAAGACCCACAGCTGGGCTCAGGTCAGCATCACTGTAGCACCACTGCTTGGACATGGGAAGATCTTCCTCTTGTGCAGAGCAGCTCCATGGGAAACACAGAGAAGACCATGCAAATTGGATAAATGCAAATTGGATAAATGCAAATTGAACATCACTGGGATGGTCTAGAAATGACAAATCAACAGCAGAAACACAACCGCTTTATGGAACAGGGGAGAGAAAACCCCATCAGCTGCAGCAGGAAGCAGTGATAACAGACAGGAAGATCTACTCAGGCTGCCGATCCCTGAACCTCCCCCTCTTATCCAGCACCCACCAACCATCCCAAATCCTTCACTACCACCATGTACCAAGCAGAAAGGCTGGCTGCCACAGCATCACTGCTGGGCAATGCTCAGGATCTGCTTACCCGAGCCCAGAAATTCCCTCCTGGTGGGCTGGGCAAAAGATCCATCACTTGCCCAAAGCATGAGAAAGCCACCACCACTGCCCTCTGCTGGTTTCAGCCTCTTGTCCCAGAGAGGCCCTCTGCCACCAGCTCTGCCCTGCTAGCTCCACGTTGGATGGTGACATTAGCAGAGAGGGCACACAGCTCTTCCCTCCAGCTCACGGATATATCCCGGCAATCTCCCGCCTGGCTGCAGAGATTTATCAGCATCGCAGCACAACACTGGCTGGATAATGACCACCAAACCGTTTGCTGCGGTGTCCTAGAGAGCTTGGCTTCAAAGTGATCCCTCCCAGTTCAGCTGGGACGGATGCACAGCTGCAAACCAGCTGAAGCACCAATGACAAAGGGCACTTCGATGAACAAAAGCCTGGCTGGGTACAGACATTGAGGGGGGTCAACCAAATTGGAAAGGCCACCAAGCAGCCATGAGCAGAGAAAGGGAGTGGAAAAGCAGGAGAAGAAAATCAAGCCACGAGATTGCAGTTGGGAACCAATTGGGAAGCCAGGCAGGATAATTCACCCTGGCTGAATTAATGACAGACTCGGAAGCTCCAGGGGAGGGATGGGAAGAAACGATGGGATGAGACTCACCAAAGGGAAGTCACGTGCTTTGGAGTGGGAACAGTTACACCCCTGTTTTTACCTCTGAAGTGTCAGTCTAGATAGACTCATTGCAAAGAGAAACACCTCTCACTCCTCTTCTTGGGAATCTTGTAAGCTTTTTGGGTTGTAAATGGTATCTTGCAGCAACGAGTTTCAGACGTAGAGTAAAATACTACTATCTCACTGCAACTCCACGGCCTTCAGTTCTCTTCATATAGTGAGAAAAGGCAAAGAATAAAAGCCTTTGCTTTTTCTACACCTACTAAGCTCACTGCTATTAAGTGTTCTCTCCTTCCCATGACATGAGGTGTTTTCCAGCTCTAACCACTCTCACCGCACACCCCCAATATACTTCGCTCTTTTGACCCTACAGAAAGGTGACCAGAACCCCATACGATATCCTGGGTAGGGAAACGACCTTGACTGCCAGAACAGTGTTCTGATGCTCTCAGCATCTCTCCTTACTCTGCTCCTTATGCAGCTGAGCATGATTTATTTCTCCGATGGCATCTTTGCCTATTGAGGAAAGACATCTCTGTAACTGGCCCGCAATGCTGCTGCCCTGAGTAGCCACAGTAATTTAGAAGCCATACATGTCCCTGAACAAATCATTCCTTCCAAAACACTCGGCTGCGTGCTTCTTCTCAGTACCCACTTTCTCCTCACCTCACACCACTTCGCTTCACACGGTGTCACTCTGGAGTTGCTTCATCTTGACAAATCTGAACAACTCCAGGGTATTGGTACCTTGCTGCACATTATCTTTTCTGGATCATTAATAGTGAAGGACCTCATCCCTCTGCTCTTGTCACACTCAGATTGCTCATTCACTCCTAGGCTTTGTTTGTGGACCCTCAGCTAGTTTTTGATCCAGGACTACGTCTCGTCCAGTGGACAGTTTTCTTAACAGTCTTTTGTGAGGAATTTCAGAGGTTTTCTGAACATCCAAGCAAGTTACACAAGCTAGCCAAATACAACCTATTATTTTACTGAAGTACTGAAAAACTTGCAACAGATCAGGGAAGTATGCTTTTCCTCTGCAGAGACTGAACTATTTACCTCATTCCTGCATGTTTTATAGCCCCATTTCCCAGTCGTCTTTCTAAAAGAAACGAGGCTCATATGCTCACATTGCCCATGACCCTATCATAATCATTATTTATACAAACCATTATGTGTTCAAGACAAACTTTGCAAGCCTGTGGGTAATTTAAGCCACATTTCACAGAGACAGGTCCCGGAGATGCATTTTTTTTTTTTAAATTAAGTCTAGAGGATGGACTAGAAGGGACTGGAGATAAACTTTCCTAGCCTCTCCAGTAGCCCAGCCAGAACATCCAGTAATAGAAAAGCTGTGGCATATGCCCAAGGCTTATACTGCCTTTCCATCAGCCCAGCCAGGTGGCACAGCCGCAGTCAGCACCATCCTTAGGTATGCAACCTCCTGCCTGGCTGGTAAGCACAAGAAGGGGCTCCCCACAGAGACAGAGATGCTTCAGGTGTGCGGGAAGGCTGGGAGAGCTTGCAGGGATGTCTGGAGCACTTCTGTCCTTCCAGCTCCCCCATCTGTAGGCGAGAGGTGACCTGCCATCTCATCCCTTCAGGTCAGACCCATCAAGGTGCGTAGCTTCTTCTGGGATTACGACACAAATGAGACAACTAAGAAAAAGCTCAGCGACCACCTCTGCAGGCTCAATTGATAGTGTCTACCTAGTATCCTTCATCCAAAGACCTCCCCCAGGAGCCTATCGGCTAAGCAGACAGTTGTCTGCTCTCACCAGGCACAGTACAACCCATGGGCTTGGCGATACCTGTCCTCACACTCAGTTTGCACCTTGGTCTCAGATGGCCACTCCAGGGCACCCTCGGTCCCCACCCTCAACCAGGCATGGCACGCTGCAACATGTCCCACACTGCAAGGTGCAGGGCTGGTCCTGGAGGCAGCTGACATTGGGTGCAGTGTTTAAAGCAAAGCTCAGGCGGGGAGGAAAGGCGGCGCTCACAGCAGCACGGGCGCAGTCTTGGGGCGCAGCAGCGTACTTGCCGTTATGAAAGGAAAACCCCTCCAGCAGCACCAGAGGGAAAAGCGGACTTCTCCAGCAGNAGGCGGGGAGGAAAGGCGGCGCTCACAGCAGCACGGGCGCAGTCTTGGGGCGCAGCAGCGTACTTGCCGTTATGAAAGGAAAACCCCTCCAGCAGCACCAGAGGGAAAAGCGGACTTCTCCAGCAGCAACTGTCCCACTCCTCAAACACACACCTGATGCCCTGCCTCCACCCAAGGCAGAGATGGTTTTGCAAAGCTTTCTGTTCAGATCCCACTGCTTCTGGGGAAGGACCCTGGGTGCCTCCTCACACCTATACTGCCACCACAGGTAGGAGAGCCTCTGTGACGGCACAGGCTGTGCTGTTCCAAGACATGGTTAAAGGTGCCTTTCCTGGTCCCTTCTCCTCGCAGGCTGTAGGACGGGGTGAGCTTGGGTCTGCCTGAGCTGGGATACTAACATCAGCACAAGCTCCGGAGCATCAAGACAACCAAGGCGCAGGGAACTGTTGGGAAGCTGTTGTGAGGGCTGGGGAGATGGGAACCAGCCCGAGGCGTCCAAGCCCTTTCCTGACTGCGAGCACAGCTTCCCACCACAGCACACAGCAGGCCCAAGGAGGCAGTAAAAGCAGGACATCAAACCAGGTCCCATGCAAGCCCTGGAGCCTTCCCCTCCTGTACTCTGTGCATTTAATGCTGACTTCCTCATAACAGCAAGGACTGCACAGAAAGACATGCCAAAAGGCATTTTTGGCTCTTATTCAGCAATACTGGACTCCATTCCCTTCTCTATAAGCAGCGGGAAGTGGGCAGGGAGGAATGACAGTTCCCCTGCTTCCTCATCACCAGAGAAGCCTGCTCCCTGCCCTGCACCACAGCCTCTACATCCCCAGTAGGACCAGCATGTCCACACCACCCCATGTTTCTACCCCCACGTGTCAGGAGCAGAGACATCCCACTTCCTTGCTGAACTCCCTAAAGAACATCCCACTGGGTCCTGCAGTGCTCGCAGCCTCCAGCCCAGCTCCCACCTGCTAAGCCCTGGGCAAACGCAGACCTGGGAACTGCCGCTCTTGAGGGCTTGGCGGACACACAGCAGAACAGGGGCTCTCCTCCTCCTCGCCTTTGTCCTTGGGCCTGCAGGTCAGCACAGCTTGCTGGGTTTTCCTCTTGGATGAGCATCCACGTAGAAGCCAAGCAAGCCTCCACGCTCCCGGCCGTGCATTGCAAAGGGAAAGGGAGAAGAAGGAGGCATGAGGCTGGGAAGGCCAGGATGACATACCTTGGACCTTCCATGGCTGTGTCTCAGCCTGCAGAGTGTGCCTCAGGATGCTCATGGAGTCATCCCACAGTCTGGGCAGGGGGTGATGTCCAGCAGAGCCCCAAGGGGCTCTTGCAAGGCAGGGGACCAGGAGACACCCATTGAGGAGGCTGCCTGCCCCACGCCAAACTCTGCCGGGGCATCTGCAATAAAAATAGCGCTGCAGTCCCTCCCAAATGGAGCATTTCCCATTCTCCTCGACAGCTCACCCTGGAGTCTCTGCCCCTCACGCCCAGCGCTCGCATCTTCTGCCAAACCCCTGGCACCAGGACGAAAAAAGAAAGAGAAAGCACTCTGCTGGGACTCAGACAGGAGTGACGCAGAAGCTGGACAGCCGGCTTACAGGCAGACAGATGCATCGACATGGGCGAGTGTCTAGCTGTGTTCTTCCAGCCACACCACTGATGTCAGCCAGACATGAGGAGGTGGCCTGAGAAACACTCGCAGAAAAATATAAATCAATAAAGCATATGCCCGCGCTCGCAGCCAGAACGACGTAAGCACACAAGCTACATTCATTTGTTTTCTCACCGGTAAATGTTAATAACCGCATCTGTAATTAGAGCAGAGAGATTGTGCTCCAGTAGAGACTCATTCGTTTATGGAAATGTGACAGTCTCACAACAGGCTGGGGGCACAGAGACAGGCAGCCGGATACCAGCAGGTCGGGGGTTAGGATACTAGAGATTTCCAGATTAAAAAAAAAAAAAAAAATCCCCAAATTTGCTAAATCTCTAGGACACAATGTTCAGGGAGGTGAGGTGTGTTTTGGTTCCTGGCCACAGAGGTTGCTAGGGGCATGGCTGGTACCTTGCAGACCTACTCCTCTGGAGTCCCCTTGGTCTCCCAAGCACCATAGGTGATCCACGCCGTGATGGCAGGGACCTGAGCCTGGAGTATGTACCACTCTGAGCCTCTGCCTGCCAGGGCAGCACACACCTGCCTGCGCTGGGCACTTGGGGTCCCCTCAAGCAGCAGCTGGCACCCAAGGTTGAGGGAGCCTTTTAATCCACCCCCCCACCCCCCCCCAAATAGCCATCTAGGTTACCTGCACCTCGACGGCAAAGCCCAGCAGAGCTCTGCGCAAACCGCTTGCGGCCAACAAACAGACCACAGGAAGAACAGTCCAACTCTTGGCAAGCAAGTAGGGAAAAGCCTCAGGAGAGATGGGGAGAAGGGTGCTTGCAAATTAGCTGAAAGCCTTTCCCAGAGTACAGCAAAGAAAAGGGGTAAATAGCACTCTTGCTGCAGACAGAGCGGTGGGAAAGCTGCCCTGCACCGTGCTTCAGACCTGGCATGGGGCTTTCAGGCAGCTGAGGGCCAGAGAAGTGCTGATGCACTGGGTGCAGCGAGGAGGAACGCGATCTGCAGGCGAAGGGAAAAAGCAGCAAGAAGCAAACGTGCTACTGGTGCATTTCGAACAAGCCTGGGCAAAGCACCCACGAGCATACAATAGTGATCCATCCTGTATCACCAGGAAGGAGGAGGGCCTGCCAAAGCCCTGCATCTCTCTGCTCCCTCTCCATGTCCTCCAGTCAACATACAAGGCTCCCTACACGCTTCATCCTCTGTCCGAGCTAGCCAAGCAGACACCAGGCCTCCAGAGCTTTGATCTGGCAGGCTCCGCTTCTTCAAAGCAAAAACTAAGTGCACCCTTGCCCTGGGTCCGAAGTCCTTCCAGCTGGCTTTACATCAAGCCTCAAATATCTACCAGCAAAGGGCATCACACCTTTTTTTGTGTATATAAGCTCCCAGCCCCAGTGCTGGCAGATACCGTCACTGTCATGGCCAGCCCCTGGCCCCACGCTGCTCGGAGCACTGCTTTGCGGCAGCTTGCGTACTGCTGGCTGTGTACCCCCTGCTGCTCGGGAACCCCTGGTCCTGCTCCCAGCACAGCTGTAAGCAAAGCCGACCACAAAAGTGACTCATCTGCGCTGGGACGGTGCCTGGCAGGGATAGAAGTTGACTGTAACAGTGAGAAGCCTTTAGATCCACGAGAAACCTGGGCTTGATTTTCTCCTAAAGGCAACCAAAACCTACAGAGATCACTTCATGATCAAAATGGGAAGGAAGCATGGCTTCCCCACCCAAAATGAGGAGGTGAACTCCTCCTGACATTCTGTCCTGAACCTGCTAGTAGGTGACCCTGAAGAGACACAGACATTTTGGAGACCTCTGCTTACTTCCTGGGGCTCAGTGCTGGCCTGCTCCTTCGTTTTAAAGGCTTGAAACAGGGTTGTTTGAAGAACTCCCTTCTCTGGGAAAAAACACTCCACAAGCTGGGGAATCTCAGCATCAGGGAAATCTTCAAGTTTCAGGTGAAACCAAGCCATTTTATTTCCACAACTTCATCTTGACAGTCCTCCCTTGACCTGGCCACGTTAAAACTTCTTGGAGGTTATTTTCTTATCCATGATTTTCAATAAGAAGAGCTTTTGGGTGCTAACTTCCATGAAAGTCAGGGAACCTGTCCATTTCACAACTCTGTCCCTTTCAAGATCACCCAGGATAGTCAATCACAAAAACCTGCCTTTGAACATCAGCAAAACCCTTCATGCTGCATTCACCCACTGGAAACTGTCTGCCTTGCCAAGAGATACAGATTTAGCTCCAGACAGCTAGGTCGTTTTTATGCCTCTTTTTTTACAGGAACTCCCTCCAATCTGCTGGTAGCGCTTTCAAGTCATATGGTGCCCTGAACATAATGTACCATGCCAAGAGGGGCTGTACCATGGCTCGAAACCTTGGTATGCTGTGGTTCATGCTCCTCGCATCTCAGCTGCCTAATCTGTCCTCAGCCTAAAGGTTCTCTGATCTCTCCGGCTCTACATTTTGTTCCCATGTTGCACCTTGCTGCCCTACTGCCTCAGTTTTCACATCTTTTTGGACTGGGTGCTCCTGGACACAGTGTGTCTGTCCCTGTCTGGCCATCAGGGAAGGGCTGATGGCACCCCCTTCCTCTCCAGGGACGTCTGGTGGAACAGCAGCACCCACGCAACACCATACTGCAGCTCTGCTGCCAAGAAGGCCACCCGACAGCCTCCATCTAGCTACAAGGAACCAACACAGCCACGGCACCCGGCATTTCTGCACCACTAAGGAGAGGTCCCCAGCCCCATCTTGTTTGCCTCCTGACAAGGACTGTGGAGTCTTTACGCCACATGGCCATCCCCAGGGTCCCATCCATGTGCCCCATCCTAGTCCACAGCAAGGGCCTGCTGCCTTCTCTGCCACCAAGAGAAAGCCCAAACCAATCCAACAGTTTTCCACATCAATCTGCTCTCAGTCTGCATGGCAGAGTCACAGCCAACCTGATTTGCATTAAATTTTGAGTGTTAGATTTCATGAGTCACCGAATCAAACACTTTAGTTCCAAATATATCTACCTGTCACTTTCCCTTCAAGCTCCTGGGCTGTAAATCTATCAGAAGGAAATCAAGTTTGTCTGCCAGCTTGTACTTTATAGTCTATAAAGAAACACCGCTTACTGTTTGGCTTCCCTTGTTTCCTGCAGGCATACGCTGGTAGTGATACAGCAAACGCAATATAAATAAGTCAAGTGGTGAGACTGACGAGGCGCTGGACTTCACGCTGTATATTCTGTGGAGCAGTGGCCATACGGCAACCAAGCTGCAGAAAACAGGGCTTCCTCCCCCATCACCACAGCAGTAGCAACTCTACCAGTTCCCAGTGGATGTTTACTAAACTCAAGGATGGAGACTCCGTCATCCCTCAACACCAGTGTTTTTCAGCTTCTGGTTTACGGATGCCAGTGGCACGTGGGCTGTTCCTCAGGGGTTGCCTATTTGGTTATCTCCTGCATGTTCGTTATCAGAGCTTATGCTACTTGCACATGGTCTGCACTTTCCTTGCAAAATTTTTATGGTCCTGCTCAGGTTGGCTCTCCCATACTTCATTCTTCAGGTAAGAGTGACTATACAGGATCTTTACTGCACAAATATCATTACAGCTTTCGAGCACTGTTAGTAAGACCTGTTCAGGTGCATGACATCTGGCTTGGCTGAAACATGGACCAGTCTCCCTGGTGATCCCTTATTTACTCTGAATTTTTCCATGTTCCCCTCCATTTCTTAAGTGACCAAATGCCATCTTGTCCGTTTTGCACAGGCACACATTTTTAGCAAGCGCTTTGCACCTCTCCCAGCTCTCATCCTTCTTCCCTTTATCAGTAAGCTCACCTCATCTTAGAGCTTCTTGTTTATCTCTGATCTTAATCCTCTTGTGCATAGGGGAGTATTAACATACTTGCCTTCCCTCACGCCCCATATCTGTTCCCTACCAGTCATCACAGACTGGGTATTCTCATCTGCACCCAGCTTTTCCTCGAGTAAGGCATATGTGTGCGTCTCTCTCATAAAACCAGGTTTTTGAGCTAGTCTCTCAAGGTCACGTTGATTGTTTCCTCCTCCTCACTTCTGCATGACAGGAGTCTTTACCTCCTTGCAGCACAGCGCTCAAAGACACAGGAATTTTGTCCACTGGGCATGATTACAACCGTTTACCTACACAGTCTGATCAGCACTTCCCACCAAGGCAACCCTTGGCGATGCAAGTCATCAAGCAGCGGCAAGGAGCATCTCTCAGAGTTGTCCAAGCTGCCTCTCAGGGCTCCACAGCTGGTTCCTCAGCAGCAGCTGGTAGAATATTCTACTGCGTCAGCTCTGGGAGCATCCCTACTCCTTATTCTGCAACATGCAAGCTGCTCACTTGGACGTTATTGGGGGTAAGCTTCTCTCTTGCCCGGTCCTCCTGTCCTAAGCACTGACACCACCACACTCAGCATGCACAGGGTTGGGGCATTATCTCTCTTGGGTGGTACTTCAGAAAAGCTTCGTGCTTTCAGCAAGTGCTCCATAGGGACCCAGGAAAATTGAAACCCTGCATCAGTTCAGGAACAGTGGCAAAGCGCGTAGATAGACCAGTTAGAGCAACATCCCTGAAGATGACACTTAGCGGCACACAGAAAAATCCTCCTTCACATCAGAAGGTGAGGAAACTTGGCACTAGCAGGGAAGGGCCTAGTAGCCTGGCCCTCTCATCCAGCAGGAAACACATGGGATGCAAAACCAGGAAGCCCAGAGGGAAACCCCTTCCCTTGTGGGCACTAAGGGGCAAGGAGCCAGCATGCCCCATGGCCTCTAGCAGAAGCAGCCTCTCACCATTGCTCCTACAACAACAGGAACATCTACCCTGGCACCTGCACCCTTCCTATGACAAATACAGAATGATTCTTTTCAAAGGTCCTTAAGCAGCTTGCAGCCCCAAGTGTTTGCATTTTGCAGGCTGGGTAAGTTCTCGCTTTTTCCTCACCTTCCTTAGAGCACTCCTAGGGTTGTACTTGCCTTGCAGGGTTGGTCTAAAAAGGACCCACAGCACAGGGACGCAACAAAGGTCAACGTAATCACAGCCCTGCAGCAGGCAGAATTGAGCTCCCTTTACGACTCCATGCTGAGAAGAGATTCGGCAGCCACAGCAGGAGGAGGAAGGAAGTCAAATGCTCCTCAACAACAGCAGACATCAGCAAAGGGCTCTCACAGCAAGAGGTCTGGATGTGGCCAGCAAGCCAGGACAGTTATAGGAGAACATCTAGGAACCAGCATTCTGCGTCTGCTGGGGAAATCACAGCAGGAGTCAGAGCGCCAGCAACAGCAGCACAGCACAACCCACGGCACAGCACCAGGGCACTACGCACAGGGCTGGCACAGCACCCAGTACAACCAAGAGCAACAGGGCAACCTTGGCCACAAGGCTGTCCAAACTAGGACAACGACACTGGAAAAACCTTCAGGCTTTACAGCACACGGCCCCCCTTATGCACTCTGTCCCAGCAGATACTGAACTCCAACAAGGTAGACAGAGGCTGTGAGAGACCAATTTTGAGCTCCTGCCGGGCACTGAATAAATAACAAAGGTCCACAGCAGAGCAAGATGGACATTAAACACAGCCTTGAGACTGTCCTTGCCCCCAGGCCCTCATTTGTGCTACAGAGAGAGAACCACTGGACCTCACTTGGCATATCAGTGCCTAAAGATGTCCCAATTCCTCTTCTGCAGGATGTTTGCTCTGATGCTGCCAGAGGGATCTAATCTAGAGGCAGCTCCCTGATAACCTTTACCTGCTGGGAAGAATAAGGGCTGAACACCTCTTTTTGAGCTTTCAGGGCAGCTCTGGCAGTCGAAGGCAGGCAGGGCTGGGGTCTGCAGGCAGGATTCACTTGCACGCACCAGGCTGGGAACATCGGGCTCTCAGCCAGCCACCAGCACTTGAGAGATGCTGACCAGACTCTTCTTTTCAATGGTCTTCCTCCACCCCATGGGGCTTGGCAAGAGGAGCTGGGCCTGGCTTGGAACACAGGGAACAAAGCACCGGTCGGGCACTGGGCACAGAGATGACGGCATCCGGCCAAGACCAGGAACACTGAAGTGGTACTTCAAGGCAAGCAGCCCGGCTCCCAGACCCACAGATAAAGGTGTGCGAGATAAAGTGGCTGCTTGGACTTGGAGGAGGGCATTGAATTTTCAGTAAGACGTGCCAGTGCACGCCTCGTGTCATCCGGACTCTATCTCAGTGTTAGGACAAACAAAGAAACAGTCCTTTAACTGGGCAAAGCCGCTCTGAGTCACTGTTTATCCATGGAGCACAGCTCCACAAGAGCAAATATCAAGCCTATGAAAGTCCACTAAAGACTTGCAGTCGGTAACCTGGGCTACTCTTGCCCTCAGCCCTGGCTGAAGCTAGGGTGCTCACACCTAAGACCACTGAAACCCTGACTTAACATGAAGGGGCTGGCTTGGAGGTTACCCCAGAAGCAATGTGGAGTACACCAAATACTGTGCACCAAGGGCTGCTGGAGGTGAAGTCAGGAAGGGGCCTCCTGCCCAGATGGACTAGCATCCCACAGAAGAACTAAGACTGGATACGCAACAGCCCCCTCAGGCACACCTGACAGGCAGCCACAGCATCTCCTGGGCTCTGCTCCTTCAGGCCATGGTGCTGAATGGAAAACAGCAGCAGGTGCTCTCCATGGGCTTGAGTTTGGAGAACACCCAGGAGCAGCTAAGCATCATGGCCTGGAGCTGCTGTAAGGCAGTCTGCACACCTGGAGACTGCTTTTCATGGAAAGCACTGCCCTAAACAGAGCGCAGATCAGTGGGGAACTGCCTGATTGGAGCTGCAGCAGCAGCCCTGAGAGGGAACCACGCTCAGAAGAGCTGCGCTGCTCCCATCCTACCGCCTCTGCTGCCAGGTAAAGCCCTGCAGCCTTGCTCCTTATGTGTCAGCCAAGACCCATTGCTTATTCTGGCCATGTTTCCCAATACCACCTCTCCCTCCCAAAGCACTCCCTCATACTCTGTGCTTCCACAGATGACTTCTAATGCCGAAAGAAAACAGCATGACAGCACTGATGGCTGGGGCCCAGGTGCCCCAAGCCTGGGGTGAATCTCATCTCTGACCTTGTGTCTCCATCCTTGCGTGAAGCCTCAAAGTTTGAAGGTCATCCTGTACCCACAACCCAAACCCTCCCCTGGGTACCAGCACACAGCACAACACAAAGCCCATGATATGTTTCCACCAAGAAATCATACTCCTGGCTGTTCCCCTTCCATGGAAGAGACATCTGGCTGTATGGACCGACGTGAAGTACAGCATCCCAGAGGTGGGCAGGAGGGGCAGTACACCCAAATAAAAAGGAGCCAGTGGACCCCAAAGACAATCAGAGTATCTTCAGACAATAAAACTGTTCTTTGCTGGTTCACATGCTGGAGAGGGAGAACATGCTGTTCCATACCTCATTTCTGGACCAGGACAACATACCACACGTATTGTAAGAAAAGACAAATAACTTGTTAAAGCAGTGGTTGAGGCCTCTAACACAACATAGCAGAACAGCAAGCAGTTTCTCCAAAATTTTCCTTATAGGTGTAAATTTTGCCTGGCCTTCCCAAACACATCACAGAGGCAGGAGTATAAAAACAATTAGTAGGCTGTGGCATTCCAAGATTAATTACTAATTAATAATCCAGATGAAGTTACCGCTTAGTATTTCTCCCAATGCAAATCTAGGTTTGGCAGCTCTATGGGCTAATGCTTGTTAAGATATTTTTCCAAGGGAAAGAAATGCAAAAGAAATCACCCCTGCTCAAGAAAGCTCCTAAGTACGTACTTATCTTGAAACACTCTCACTGAAGTCATCATAACTTAAGTATATGGCTAAATTAAAGTGTTTACCTAAAAAGGGACAGACTTGAGCACCGTGCTCTGCTTCAAGCACCATATGTTTTCCAAGACCATTCTCTGAACCCTGGCTATGTGCACCAGTTATCAACCCAGCCCCAGTTGAGTGTCTTAGGGTAGAGGCAGCAAAGATCAAGTAGCTTAACCAGAATTTTTCTTTGATGATGTGAAATAGGTTCCTCCAATACGCTTCATAGTGACTAGTTAACTAAGTGATCCTAGGCCACAAAGCATTACTTCTGCTTCTGGCTGCTCCTCCAAAAATACTGCTCCCCCTTCTCAGCATGGGGATTGAAGATTCCTTGCTGTCAGAGACATCTCACCTGCCTCCACTCTCCTCAAGCTAAGCTCTGCACACCTGGCATTTTTCCGAGCACACATTTCCAGCCTCTGACTGCTTCCACGGCTGATGTCCCTCTGTGTGGTCAGCATCTTCCTAGCCGTATTGTGCCTGAACATCCCAAGCACAGATACAGCCAGAGCCAGAGGGAGAATGGTACTGCAGTCTCCTTGCTCTGCAGCACAACTCCTTTGCATTCACAGCCTGAAAGGCCAAAGAGTTCTCTTTCAGTCACATCGTGGCCAAACATCTAAACCCCTATACCCTGTCATCCTAGCCTGCCCTCTCGCTTCCCATTTCCTTCCGGCACAGCTGCCTCCCGTGGTGCCCAAACTGTCCGCAGCAGGAGGGGGAAAGCAAGCTTTTTTTGTTTTTAAATAAACACAGGAGTTTGACAAATATCAACTGTTACATGGTGAACTTCAGTTTTCTCATTTATATCAACACTCAAACATCCTAGTTGTCCTCTTTTTACACAGTGGGACACACCTGAACCTTGTTGCCAGACCTGCTACCAATCATCAGCATAAGCATCAGGGCTTGCCTGGCTCTTGGCAAATGCTACCACATAACCAACACAGCCTTTGTGTCTCCATCGCTGTTCTGGGGTATTTTGAAAAGGTCTCCTGCACTAAAGCACTTGAGTACTTCAGAGTTTCCCCAAGCAGCTGTATGATCCAGAGTCTCCTGCACTCCCACCAGGGCATGCGATCTACAGATGCAAAGGGCAGAGGTGAACTCCATTAACGCATGGAGAAGAGGCTTCTTAACATTTGCTTTTCAGATCATGGTGTGGAAAGACACGTGCTACACGCTGGAGATAAGGCAGGAGCCTCTTACAGGGCATTTTGCTTTTTATCAATGGAGAAGGTGCAGCCACACTGCCTCATCTCACATGCCGGTCAGGCTGTTCCTGGGACGCCTTTTGCCTGGCTCTTCCGATGCATCCCAATCAGCTCAGAGGCGCCAGCCTGACACTTCACAGGAAAGCACTAGGCAGCATTAGGTTTACATGGCTTAACACACAACTTGAACAACGCAGAGTAAGGCCGGACAACACCGCTTATTCGAGCAGTGGGCCAAACAAAGCCTCCACTCCTCAAACCGCAAGAGCTTTCAGATTCAGTTTGCGCTCTGCAAGCCACCACCACCCCCCAGAGAGCTCCCAGACAAGCCCAGCTGCTCCCTCCTCCCAGTCACCCCCTCCCACCTCCCCCCGGTTTGATGAGGGAAGGCTGTTTAAGCAGGGGATGGCTGATTTTGCATCACCCTAGCAGGAGGTGCACCCCAGGCATGCCAACCCACAGCTCCTTCTTGAATCACAGCTGCCTGCGGTAGGGACATCCCCTCTCCAGCCTACGCTGCTGGGGCTGGGACCACACCTCCCAGGCCAGCCTCCAGAGGGGAAGGTACCCTGATGCCACCAGAGCAAACCTGGCAGCCACGCTTTGCTCCTGCAGGGCCTGAAATAAAGAAAGTACAGGGATGCAGGAGGGCAGCACCTCCTCCAGCCTCTCCTCCTGGGTGGCCAGCCCCACCACTGCCACCCTGCCTGCCTGTTTATGCCCCAGGCTTGCCACAGCAATTCTGTCACAGCCCCGTAAGTGAGCGGGGAGGCTGGAATTTCACCCCTGGCACCCTGCCCTCCGCTTACGCCACTCGACCGGCATCCCGGTCAAAGCCTCTGAGGAATCCCCACGTACGGAAATCAGGCCTCCGCCGAGGCTGCAGTGCCAGCCATCAGGCATGGCTGCTGAGGATCAACTGCCGGGTCCGGTGGCAGGGGGACGTGCCCTCTCAGGGTCAGTGACGGGACTCTGAGATCAACCCTGCTGCGCAGAGCTCTGCTGGGCTCCACATCACACACAAACCAGGGGACTGACTCATTCACTGCAGCTCATCAGAAATCCACAGCGCTTTCGCATCAACGCTCGCTCTCCAAGTGGCACAGGCCTAGGGACAGGCACGTGTAAATGGGCAGCAATCAAAGAGAGATCCCTCGCTTGGTGCCTTCTACCCAGCACCCCAGTGGGCACTACAAAGCAGCCCGGGGCAGTCATCTGCTCATTTTCAGGGTCTTGCTGATATGCTGGCTATATACCTTCTCTCGAGTCAGGGACCATCTCAACAGGAGGAAGCTGACAGCTACCAAGCCCCAAGTTTTACCCCACTGCCACCAGCTGCAGTACCTTTGTCCCTACAAGAAACACCTACAGCCCCCTCAGGGATAACTGTATCCCAATACAGCCCTGTGCATCTCACTGCTTCTCCTGAATCCTAGCTGCTTTCAAGCCTCCTCTCCAATGCCCCCATCCACATGTCGGTGGAGATGGGAGGCTGTGGATGGCTCCTCAGGGGCAGGGGGACAGAGCTGTCGCTCAGGAAGCTTCCCCCCAGCCATCCACACCAGCCCCTTGATGAGGGGTCACCAGTGCCTCCGCATGCCAGCCAGCCAAGCTCACAGCTTCCAGACCCAGGTCCCACTATGCCTGTGCTCACCAGCAGAGAAAACTCCTCCCAATATAGCATCAGTTACCTATTTATAACACGCTGTTTACCAACACCAAGCGCTCTCTCTTTGGAAGCGGAGGATGAGATGAGTCAAGGGCGCATGAGCAATGGACCTTTCTCCTGTCATGGGAAGATGATGGGACCGTGGGAGGGTTACTTAGGGCTGGATGCCGCAGAATGGCTGATCACCTGCAGCTCCCTCACCAATGCAAGCAGACTCAAGGGCACGCTCAGCAATTTTTTTACATCAGACCCTTAAGCTCTGGGAAGATCTTCCTGTGAAAGGGTGAGATCAGATCCAGCACATGTGCACCGGCATCCCCTTGCAGCCTGCTCTGGGCTCAGGAAGAACCGAGTGCCAGCAGGTGTTGAAGAACAGATTTAACATAAGGTCTCCAAAAACCTCCTGACAGGTCCTGAAACCCTCTTCCAGCAGGTCAATGAAGGGCTGCTGATTGCTACAACACTTTGACAGGGTTTCTTCAGGCAATGCCCATCTTCAGGGGCAACCACAAACCTGCCAGCCAGCTGTCCTCTGGCAGGCGGGTGGGAAGGCAGCCCCCACTGCTCACCCTCACCCATCATCCCTTCTGGACAGTCACTCTGTTATTGCATTTGCTCAGCACCCCTGGGAAGAGTTAGATTTGGGGGACCGTATAAAGCAAGGACACCCAAATGCTAGCTATGGGTCCCAAAACAGGGTTGAGGGGGAAAGGGGTTACAACCCCAGGCTCCCATGGCAGTGTCTCACATTTGGCATGCTATCCAGGAATGTGCTCCTGAGCAACAGAAGGCAAGAAATTAGTACCTCCTAGGACTCCTTACATTTTGCAGACTTTCTCCAGTGTCCAAGCTCTACCCCCTCCTGGGTGACTGGAAACAGACCCCGCGTGATGTTATTGAACTGCACACCCATATGGTCGCAGATAAGACTCTTGAAGCCCATCCAGGCGAAACAACTGGTGCCAGCCCCTGGCTCCTCCCAGAGCCACCACCGCATTTTCCATTCCTCCCTCCCAGCTGCACCCAGCCATGTCCTGATGCCAGGCTCATTTTTAGACCCTCACATTTTCCTCTCCATCTTCAAGAAAGTTATTTCTTTCCTGCCCTCAAATAGCCAACGTCTCTTCCACCCTACCAAACTGGTAATGGACGTCCTGGCTCTGTTCCCCTCAGTCATTTCCCGGATCCATATCCTACGCCATTGCACTTACCAGCCCCAAACAGGCTGGTGAGGACACACACTTACATTAAGAGGCTGGATCGATTTCTGAGTTTTTAACCTTTCCTAACGGGCACAGGAAGGGTTGTCTTGGGAGCTTTACCAGAAAGCCTCAGCTGGGGCTTGGTGCATGTTCATCCAAGGCTTGAAGTCCAGAGGTGTGCCTGGAGCACATCGCCTTAGTGGCAGGAACATGGGACATCATCACACATAGGGCCCAGGAACTGCTAGTCAACTGCACGACAAGTTTCGGCTACAAGCTGTCCAGTCAGCTTGCCCTCACGTGTCAACTCTTCAGTATACCTTCTCCCCACCAACAAGCCACAGGCTTCTGCACTCCATGTGCTGCCAGAGGCATCAGCGGTGCTGCCCGTGCACAGGATAATCCTTCGCTCTCTTCATCCTCCCGGCTCACCCCAGTACCTGCTGCTGGGCCCCCACTCTCTGCCAGCTTCCCACACGTCCACGTGGCAGCTCCCGACCATCCTCACCCATGCCCCAGCCCACCTGCTCCTCCGGCACCGATTCACCCACCCCCGGCACTGACTCACTCCCCACCGTTCACAACCACGCATCCAGCTCGCCTCCGGCATCCCCACCGCCCCGAGTCACAGGGCGAGGTGTCAGCACTCCATTTTAGAGAGCGGCAGCAAAACAGCGTGGACCCATGACACAGGACAGCCTGGCTGTGCTCTGCATCCCACCCTGACAGGCTGCATGACCACAGGCATGCTGCTGATATGCCCCTCTGCTCCTGTCTCTCAGAACCACATACAGCCCCTCCCAGGGAGATCAGGTAGTTAATTCACAGGCATTAGAAAGACGCTCTACTTTCCACATTGGACGTACCAGCAGCACACAAGCATTTCTTGCTGCTTGCACCCCCACCTACTGTCAACTGAAATCTCTGTGAGTTACTAGGAGTGAAGGATATGTCCTGGAGCTACGGTCCTCTGTTCCCATCAGTAAGGTCTGGGGAAGTGGACTGTAACTGTCCTGCTGCCCCCTCCTCCACCAGAGCTTTTAGATTTACCCATCTCCTGGGTGAGCAACCCCTGTCCTGTCCCTGCTCGAGAGCGTCACCAGCCACAGGAGTAAAACCAAAGATGTTTTTGGAGGATTTCCCAGCTGCTTGCTGGGGTAAATGCAAGAGCACAGGCTTCACGCTGCCTCCGCCAGCTCAGGTCACCTTCAAGCAGCCAGAGAGATGCCCAGGTGGGCAGCAGGTCACTTTATGAAGTTTTGACACTGCTAGTTTAATCTTCCATCCAAGGTCAGCACTTAGGCTTTTCAGGATCAGGTATGCTCCCTGCCCTCGAGGGATGGGACAGTGGCACCAAGCAGCAAGTTTGTCTCAAGGATTGAGAAAGAAGGAATAAAACACTCCCCATCCACCCGTGGCCTGAGTCACAGGACCCCCTGCCAGCCCTGGCACAGCCTCTCCTGTCTGCAGGCAGCATCCACCTTCTAGTACCTGCAAGAAACAGTGGTGCTGCAGGGTGCTCTGCTCACTGCCCCCAGCTGCTGTTCCCTGTCCATGGGCTCTTCATTCTGCACCTCACGCAGGTCCTACATGTTGCCTCCTGCTACCTGCCGCTTGTTTCCACCATCACGTTTTCTCCTTTACTTCTTCCCTTCCTGGAGAGGTCTTCAGGTTTTCATTAGGACCAGGCCAATCCCCAGCCCTACCAGGGGATTCCAACTAGGGACAGCACACATGCCTGACCACTTTCTGCGGTCTGCTCTTCTCCCCCAGCATCCACAGTCACTGGATTAGGAGCATAGGAATCACATCTCTGCTATTCCCTTTGGTACTTGTTTCAGTGCTGCAGCACTGGGGAAGGAGCGGGAAGTTTCTCCCCCGGCACGGCAGTCAGCAGTGTGCACCAGCAGGGCCACCTCCTCCTGGACCTTCTCAACTGCCTGGTTACCAAGGGATGGGGCACAAGTTCCTGTTCTACCATCCCCAATGCACATACCTTCAGAAGCAGCAGGGGTAGATCAAAAAAATAAAACCCCAAACAAACCCAAAACCCCAAAGCACCCCCCTCCAGCCACATTCAAGTCTCAAACCCTCATTGATACTGAAATCCAACTGGCACGAGGCTCCTGCAGGCAAAATGGGGCACGAAAATGCACACACCTCTAAGTGGGGAGGCAGAGCAGGAATAACGAGGCAGCCGAGCCCTGGCGCTTGGGTAGGAGGAGAGGGTGTTGCCTCAGAGCTCTCCTTGGAGCCTCCAGATCCAGCTCTGCAAGGAGGGGTTGGTAGGAAGGGCAGGCTTCGCAATCAGTAATGCATTGCAAGACAAGGGATGCTCTGAAATGCTGGGGTGGGCTGGGAAGCAATTAGAGGTTGATCAGGATGATTGACAGGCTGGAAACAGCCAGGGGGAAGGGAGGGGAGCAGAGGGAAGAGCAGGCAGGTGTGCTTGCTATGGGCCAGACAGGCTCACCACCCTGCAGTAGCTTTTCAAGAGCTAGCTGGGAATCACCACTCCATGCACCCACTCAGCCACAATGCACAGCTCTACCTGCACCATTACTTGGACGGGCTGGAGTCTACCTTCACCAAACGAGTTTAAAAATCCCTTTTCTTGCTCCAAGAAACACAGTGCAAACAACAAAAGACAGAGTATACGCGCTGCAGTCCAAATAGCAAAAGCCCCCTCTCCCCAAGCTGTCCGAAGCGTGCTTTGTTCTCTATTTACCAGCCACACGCTTCCAGCACTGCTTTCCTACCCATACATCAGTCACTCCCATATACTTTGAACACAGGCTCATTAAATCTACACACCCCCTCTACTTTGATTACCCCATCCCTTCTCTTCCCTAGATTTCCGAGTTCCAACAAGAGGTCCTATTTGATCTTTCACACCCAGCCAACCCCAGAGACATCTACAAGCACAGCTGTGTTAGAGGCAAAGACCCAAGTGATCAACATGTCTCCACAGGCATAAGTCTGCTGATGGAGGTGCAGTTATACTGGCAAAACTGCTTCTCAGTGTTTTGAGGTGGTGGAATAAGCCAGACTGAGAAGCAGGAGCATTTTTGCCAAAATAATGTATCAGCAGAGCAATCGAAACAGGCAATCCTATACATCAGGCAGGCCAGAAGCTGCAGGTGTTTTGAAGGAGGCACCTAACACACCACACAGACATGGCCCAGACCATGCTCAAATACTGCTACCATACCATGTTTTTATGCCTCTGATTTGCAAAGGTGTGCTCCTCACCCCATACCCACCAGAGGAGAGCTGAGCTATGGCTGCTCCTCCACCAGGCTCTTCTGGAGCAACTCAGGCTGTTCCACCCTGCAGCACTCAACTCCCCAGAAGACACAAAGGCTTACTGGGGTTATCTCCTACAAACCAAAGCTCTGCTCCTATCAAATGGAACAAAGCTTGAGAGAAAACAAAATAAAGGAGTGAAACACTGGGTTTCCCCCCCACTTCTCCCTTAAAGCACATCAAAGCATTTGTTTTCCCCTGACTCGCAACCATAGTCAGGAGCTATCTACTAGCTCTGAAATTCCCCTCCTACCCCAGGCAATAATAATACATGAAGATACGAGAGCGTGAGATTCCAGGAGCACTAGGCAGCAGGGATTTACAAGGGATACATCCTGTCAGGCACACTGGATCATCTTTATTTTTAACAGCATTACAGCGTTAGTGGGTGAAAGGGAAGTCGTGGATGTAGCAAGATTTTAGCGAGCCATCTGCTGCGGCATCTCACCCAATCTCCCTCTCAAGGTTTGTTCATCAGGCTAAGGCAGAAACGTCACCTCATGGACTGAATATGGGCATTATGACCCTAAATAAACCAGCAGCTACAAGTGACAGAGCACTGGACTGCAGGCTGGCAGGAACCAGAGGGAAGGGTGACATTTGGTTTCATTCATCATTTTCACTGACCAGGGTGCCAAGTTTGGAGAGGTGGTAGGTGCTGGCTGCTCCCAGGTACCTGTTTGGCAAAGAAGCTGGGTGCCACAAGGGAAGGGATGCTATAAATCACTCGGAGGCGGATGACGGGCTGGGGCAAGGAGAGGCAGGGAACAATTTGAAGGAGGGGAACAGGTCGAGGGAGGTCATCCTCCCCCTCTACTCTGCCCTGGTGAAGCTGAATCTGGAGTACTGTGTTCAGTTCTGGACTCCCTGGTTCAAGAAAGACAGGGATCTGCTGGAGAGGGTCCAGCAGAGGGCTACAAAGATGATTAGGGGATTGGAGCATCTCTCCTATGAGGAAAGACTGAGGGACTTGGGTCTTTTTAGTCTAGAGAAAAGAAGATTGAGGGGGGATCTTATTAATGTTTATAAATACTTAAAGGGTATTGCCAGGGGGATGGGAACAGTCTTTTTTCAGTGGTGCCTGGTGATAGGACAAGAGGGAACGGGCACAAACTTGAACATAGGAAGTTCCATCTGAACATGAAGAGGCACTTCTTTACTTTGAGGGTGGCAGAGCACTGGAACAGGCTGCCCAGAGAGGTGGTGGAGTCTCCCACTCTGGAGACATTCAAAACCCGCCTGGATGCTGTCCTGTGCAACCTGCTGTAGGTGACCCTGCTCTGGTGGGGGGGTTGGAGTAGATGATCTCCAGAAGTCCCTTCCAACCCTGACCATTCTGTGATTCTGTAATTTCAGAGGTACATACACGGAAAGTGGGTGGAGGTTTGTCAGGGCATCACCCTACATTAGCTGGGGCCAGGCTAGTGCTTTCTTTTACTGGAGATGCCTCCTCATAAGGTAGAGGAGTCTCAAGGAAAGGGCTTAGACAGATACCAAGGCAGGAGGAACAAACAAGGCAGGGCTTTGAAAGCCAGAGAAGAAGGGGTGTGCAGAGAAAATGGTAACAGGCGAAGACAGGGACCTCCACCCATACAAGAGGAGAAGGGAGACCTGGCTGCATGGCTCTGAAGGTGACCACAGCCCCCGTATCTCACCACAGTTTTTTTCTTGCCAGTCGTCATGGCCTGCCATTTCTACTGTACCAAGCTAATGATACACAGTCATAAGATATGTTATGCTTATGCAGGATAACTGAGCCCCACCTTAATCTTTTCCTTGATTAGATAAACAGATTGATCTCCTTATGTTTCTCACCATAAAGCTTTCTCTCCAGCCCTCAGATTATTTTGTAACTCTTTTCTGCATTCCCTTCAGTTTTTTCAGCATCCTTTTCTGAGCACTGACACTGGATTTAGACAAGAGTATTTTAGTACCAGTCTCCCCAGCACCTCCTACAGCAGTAAAGTCTCATTCCTAGGGCTACTCACTGCTGCCTTTACAGGTGTCAAACATTTCGCAGAACTGTCAGGCTTGAAGGGGCCTTAATAGGTCAGCTGGTGAGATTCTTTGCTTGAGGCACAGCCAGCTGCAACTCATCCATATCTACAGACTTTTGGCTAATTTGTTTTNCTTCAAGATAGCCTCCTCTTCTGCTTCACCATCCCAACTGATATTAAGGAAAACCATTAAGTCTGAACTCCCTCATTACAGGTAAAGTGACCTCCTGCCCTGTCTTCATCACAGCTACAGTCCTCTAGAAGTACATTGCTGCACATCCTTGAAGACCATGAAGTTCCTTCTTCCATCTTTTCTTCCTCAGGCTACACAGTCCTAGTTCTTCTCATCCTTCCTCCCACACCATATTTCTAAAGACCTTAATCATTTCTGTTGCTTTCCTGGATACTCTCTTGTTTGCGTACATCCTTCTCCAAGGGTTGCATCTACATCTGAGCCTGGTCCTTCAGCAACACCTCATCTGTGTCAAGCAGAGCACTAATTGCTTCCTGCGCCTTAGAGGGGTCACTCCTCATACACAAGGCTTGCCTCATGTTTTTCTCCTCTCCAGCAGAGCACTAAATCATTCTGCTCACAAATCCTGGTAATACCAACATTCTCCCCTGCCCTGCCTAGCCGGAGTCTCCTTATCAGACAGGAACCCTTCTGAGTACAGCTTGTCAACCAGTTGTGGGTCCACCTGAGGGATGCTTCCTATCTCCCACCCGTTGACGGTTTGTTTATGAGGCTGACACTTGGGTCAGTGACACAGACTGACTTAAGTCAAGATCTATCACATCCATCTCCCCCGCTTAGCCAGTAGGCAAGCCATCCTTCCAGGCAAGGGCCTTGATCAACTTGACAAGATACATTCCAGACAAACACATGCTGATGGATTTTTAATCAGCATATTCTCCCACTTCCTTAACAGGATAAACACTAACTGCTTAACTGTTTATTTAGACAGGCTGGTTGTAGTCCTATTCTTTCTCCCCGTGTTTCAAGGGATCAAACCTTGGCATCTCCCTCCACTAGATGTTCTCTAAGGTGGCTACTCACCATGCAAAAGTTGCCTTAGTTTATTCTTTAAGTAGTTTCAGGGAAATTTCATGAGGCTTTGCCCACATCTAATTTACCTAACTAGTCTTGTCACCTGTTCTTACTTGTGCTTAGATTCACTTTTTAAAATTAACTCCTTTAAGTACCTTGTCACTCCTGACCTTCTTTGCAAGGTGAAGACTGAGTTCTTACTGTCACATTTTATTTGTTCCTCTTTTCCACATAGCCAGGCGCCAATTCCTTTTTCTATCCAATAGCTGCATCGGCTCCTTCTGCCCTAGCTAGGAGCTCACATTGAGTTTCGCATCCACCACAAATCCAGTTCCTTCCTCCCAGATTTATAACTGCACGACTCATGCCAACTCAGGCTGCCTTTTCTGTGTTGTGAGTAATAGCGAGCCCCTGGGCCACTACCGCAGTTCAGCTGACACACAATAATTCATTTCCAGGTCTATGCCTCAAAGTGAAGACAAGAGTCCAGCAAAAACAAATCACCAACTTGCATACACAATCATCCTGAGGAAGATGTCAGCTTTACCAGCATCACCTGAGAGCCTCCAGAGTCCAATGGTTTCACACAAAGGGAGTCTAGAACATATACACAGGGAGTTGAGGGATGAATCCCTTTTAAGATCTTCCTTGCTACCCCAAAGGCACTAAATTTTTGGCTCAAGAGCCCAAGTCTCCTAAGGTCAGCTGCAGAGACATCCCCAGCCTGTGTCACTGACCTCCAAGCAGAAGACATCATACGTCGATAATTATTTCAAGCAGGAGATGGGCCTGCTTCCATCTGAGTTTCCTCTACGGAAAAAAATCATTGTTTCACCCCCTGGCTCTGAAGGGACCGGAGACAGAGCCTACTAAAGGCCCCTATTTAATTAGCAAAAGCAGGGCCAGGCCAACACACAACCCTCCTACTAAATGCACTCTCATAAGAAATTCCACTTAAGAGTAGCACCCTCCCCCTGACCCATGTCAGCAACACATCAGGAGACAGTGGGATGCTCTTAAGGGAGCCTGTCAGAGCTGCTCTTCCACACAGGTCGATAGGAGAGAGCACAACACCTCCCCACAAACAACAGCACAAGGCCTCCCTGTTGGCACGACAGAGCTAGAGGTCACATCACTGGTGGCAGCTGTCTGTCTGCAGGGCGATGTTCTGCACTGAGCCAGGAGAAGAGACGTGCGCGGACCCAGTGGGAGCATCCCTAGGGAAAGGGGTGCCAAAGCAAGCAACTGCTGCGCACACAGAATTACAGGGGTGCGGAGGGGATGAGCACACCCAACACAGGGACTCACAGGAGTAGTTCTGGGGACAGACAGTTCTTCTAGGGAGCAAAAGGCCACGGTCAAACAGGAATTACCTGCAGCAGCCACCCTTCCAGCCACAGAAAGGCAGAGAGGTTCTTCGGCTTGCTGCTCAGATGCAGCACAGTTTGTGGTGGTTCAGGAAAGCAATCGCAGAACATACCGAAAACAGGCAGACATGAATCGGGCCTGCAGCTGCTTTCTCCTGGTGCTGATGCAATGTTCCACCTTTCGAATACACAGTCCCTTAAGAGATCCTGCTCCTTTCTTTAATGCAATAGCACAAAGATCTTCCCAGATCAGGCCACACAAATGGGAATCTTCAAAACCTTGCTTTAAGCCAGACCTGTACTACCAACTGCCAATTTCTCTGGGGAAAGACAGCATGCATAAAACAAGACCTCTCTCTCTTCCCAGCACAATAACCATGTGGGCAGAAGCTGCTGGCATCGACAATTAGACCAGAGCACATAAAGTACAGGAGACCTTGCTCAAAAGATGCAGCAGGCTATGCCAGCAGGATCCCCATCTTGCCCATACAAGCTGTGCAGGCACTATAAGAGTTTGGCCTAAGGATAGCACTGGGATACTGGGAAAGCATTCCCACTCCACCCCCTAGCTTTACGAGGGATGGAGAGGAAGGGACTTGAAAGCAGAAGAGGGGGAATGGCAGGCAGACAATACCAACATGCAAGAGCCATGGGGAGAACAGAAGTATTTCCAGCACTGCTCAGCAATCATGTGCTGGGAATGCCTAACGAGCGTGCAAAGAAAACCCTGTGAAAGGCAGGGAGCGCGGCACAGGAAAGCATGGAGGAAAGTGTTCTGCATCCCACACTTAGCAAGCGAGTCTTGGGCTCCCTGCAGCTAATCTGTATTTGGAGCAGAGGGCAGACACCCAGCTCCAAGCTGGAAGGACATGAAGCGAGAGGGCAGTGCCAACTGCAGGCTCAGAGAAAAGCCATTTCATACTGCAAGCCTTTGCTCTACAAGCTTGGCACCAGCTTCACGAACCTCGGCCTCTCTGTTGCAGAGTGCGTACACACATGCGTGTTTCTTTTTCAGGCCTCGATTTTTGCTTTTGTCCTTTTAACCAACTTTCTAGCCAATGGATCAAGCCTGCCCCACCAACTCACTCCCCTGAGCGAGACAGAGAGCTGCCGACAGAACAAGGTCTATGGGCAGAGAGGTGCCTCCTGAGGAGGCCACGCTCAAGGCAGTCCCTGCACACAACTCCCCATATGGCCAGCGAGACGAGGACTCCTTCCCAGCCAGAGCCTGAGCTGCACAGGGCACGGGAGAGATGCTGAGGGCTGCCACGATGAAGGCAGAGTCACCCTCAGAGAGACCAGCTACCCCACACCACAGTCCTTCGAAGCTAGAGCATCAAGACCAGCAACACACTTGTGAAGATCAAAGAGGCAGAGGGACGCAGGGACTCCCTACCCTCTCTCCCTGCCTGGAAGCCTGCATTTGGGGTTTCCAGCTCAGCCTGCAAGCAAGCTCTGAGCTCTCCAGGCTCATTTCCAACAGGCACGGCTGCAGCCAGACCCCAAGCAGGACACCTGGGGCTGGAGGAGCAGAGATGGCCGCAGGGCATGGATGTGAGCACCACCGCAAGCATGGCTCCTCAGCCTGCATTCACGCCAGCACCGGCCAGCTTGGTGGCTGGGCTGTCCAGGCAGTGCTGGGATCACCGGTGGTCCCAACAAGCCCTAGGCTGTACCTTTGGACTTCCACTCCTGCTGCCGTTGCGGGGTGGGCGAGAGCAGCAGGGCCCCTTTGCACAGCCCAAAGTACACAGCCAAAGCCCTCTCCTTATGGGTCATGTCAGGAAAATCCTGCCAACACCTGAGTGGACAAAGAAAAAAAAGAAAAAACTAAAAAGAAAAGACTCTCTGCAGTGCTTGTAGCTGTCACAGGTGAAAGCAGGCAGGCCTACAGAAAGGTGATCGCTTCCCACCCGCTCAGCCCAGAGATGGGCTCTGGGGAGCCAGGAGGGGCAGGAGACAGCTCTGCTGAGACCAGACATAAGTGAACCTTCCTCTGAATCATGCAGCATCCCAGAGGCCACAATGAGATTCAAGGCTCTGCTGCTTCCCCCCCCCCCATCACAATGCCTCCTGAGCCATCAGGCAAGACCCGGGACCCTGCAGAGCCAGTTCAGGCGGTAGCAAACCTGCCCCTTTGCTTCAGGCTCCTTCTGCGAGAGCCAGCATGGAGAACAGGCAGCGGGCTGGCACACCGTCTGCTTGCCGCAGGAGCCACCAGCCAGGGGGAAGGCTGCCGGAGGGCAGCGGGGGGCTGCTGGGCAAGCTCTCGCTGGCAGGAAGGAGGTAAGGCAGGCACAGCCCGAGGTACTCCCACCAAGGATTGCTCCCCCTTCTCCTTGGTTCCCACCCCCTTGGATAGCAGCTGCTAGATTAAAAAAGCCTTAACGGTGCTGTCATTCAAGGACATGGAGACAATCTCCATTTTCCAAACATCCCCATCATCTTGTCTCATCTCTGCACCACGAAAAGCCCCGGGGAAGATCTGGCCCCAGCCTCCAGCAAGCCCTATCATCCTTGCCTCCCGTTAACCCACTGCGGAGCTCTCAAGATGCTTTGATATGCAAATCAGCCACAGGGTCCATAACCAGCACCGTCTGCTATTAACAGCGAGCGAGCAGGGAGTATCCTACGCCCAGGGCCTCCTCCGGCACAAAGCAGGCACCCCACGGCTGCGCAGGCTTCACGTCAGACGGCACAGGTCCCAGCTGTCTTTCCTGAGAGCGGGAGGTGCCGCCCACGGAGCCCGCTGGTCCCCAGTATACAGCGTCACCCTGCCCACAAGGATGGAGATGAGGCACTTACAAGATAGGACACGGGCTGGGGTCGCACCTCGGTATGGATGGGGCAGAGGAGCCACCAGCAGGACACTGCGGGGCTCCCCGTGACCCAAGGCACTCCAGCTGCCCTGAGCTCAAGGAAAGCATAATTAGCCAAGGACAAAAAGCAGGCCCTCAGCACTGCCAGCTCTCAGGCTTTAATTGCACATCTCACCCTACCTGGGATTTTCTCAAAGCCCTAGTTCCCAGCATGAAGTGATTTCACGAGGCTATTTTATTTTTTCGCATAAAAATTTGTCAACTTCCCCCCCAGCAAGTTCCTAGCCCATTTTATTGCTGAAGGAAGCTAAAAAATATGACCAAGGATATTTTAAAAGCCCAGAAGGAAAAAAACCCAACAAACAAACAAGAAGCAAAACACTCAATATTTTCCTTTTTTTTTGGCCCAATTCAGGACATTTCGGGACAGTTGCACCATGCTCTGGTCAAAGGGGGAAAAAACGGAGCATTTGCAAAGCCTCAGGGCAATGCCTTCTTGACAAGAAAACCGACACCCTCAGAAAATACAGTAGCTTCAGTTCCTTCCAAGGTTACCGAAGACAGGAACAGACAAAAATAGAGCAAACTCAGTGCAACAAAACACACTCGTGAGCCAAACCAGAGTCTCTTCCCACCCCCCCCCCAAAGGCATCTTCCTTCCCAACCCCCTCAAAGGCATCTTCTTTCATGTTTATCTTGCTCCTATGCTATCCAGGTGAAGACTGCACAAAGGACTTTTCTCCCTCTAAAGACAGCATATTCCTATCACTAAATGGCTCGAGATGAACAAGGCCTTTCCTAGGTAGACACCAGCTAATTGCAGTCATTAGAAGCAACGTCTTTAATGCTTTGCTATTTCTGGTTTCTACGGAGTCCTCCTGGAGCCGGTTACAAGCTGAGTGGTTGGCTTTCTGCTTTCTCTGAAGCATTAAGAAAATAAAAGGCTATTAGGGACCGTACAGCACAGGTGTTCGGAGGGGAAGGGTACCAGTCCCCGCAGCGCACGTGCAAAGTCTTTGTCCCATGCCCGGGTGGGGCATCTGCAGGACCATCCCCAAGAGGCACCTGTGCCACGCAACCCTTCAGTGGCTGCTAATGGGATGCTCTTCCTGTGCAGCCCGTGGCTTTCCATGAGTGCTTACTCCAGGGGATGACACGATGGAGCAGGACACTTCCACAGTAACAGACAAATATGGGGGATGGGGGGGGGGGGGGCTCGTGGACTGTGCACAACTAAATTAGCTCACCCTGAGCGTGCACTGATCAGCCTTTTGTTTCCAGCTCCTGCTGTTGAGGGAAGGGCGAGGGAGGGAGGTGCCCAGAATCCCAAATTCCCTAAACACCTGGTCTCCATCCAGCTGAGAGCTATCAAACCTGCTACGGGCACCAGGCTGGCTGCAGCCACGTCACAGATTTTTGGCGTGATGCCTCCAGCAGGTAGCTACATCCAGACATCCAGGGCGCACTCCAGGACAGGAGGAAGGAATAACCACGGTTTGCTGAATTGGAGGGGCTGGCGACCGCGGCAAGAGCAGAAAGGGACCGCTTGGCTGCCTGACCGCAGACACAACCCCTATCTAATGCTAAGTTCTCCAGGGTACCGAGAGCCAGGGCGGCATCGCAAATCCGCCCGCTGTTCCCAGCCCCGAAACACCCCTCCGGCCTCCCGGCTGCCCCCGGAGGAGAGGGGAACGGAGGAGGGGGGGCGGCTCTCCCGGCACCCCACACCCACAAAACGAGGCCTCGGCACCTCCGGCGGCGCTGGCAGGTGAGACGGCAGCCGGTCCTAATCCGGTAGAAACGGATCCGGCGACCCAGGCGGGTGCCCAAACCACCTCACCGCCGAGGGACGGCGCACCGGGAGGCGGCAAAGGACGGCCGCCAGGGAGGCGGGCGAGAAGCCTTCGGAGCCCCGAGCCACCCCGGCGGGCCCCGGGGGGTGGGGAACGGGACGGGGACACGGGAGGACGCACCCGGGCGCGCCCCCCGCCCCGCTCCGCCCCAAGATGGCAGCCGGCGCCCCCCGCCCCAGGCCGGCCCCGCTGCGGGGCTCCGCGCAACGCCCGGTCCGGCCCGCTCCGCCCTCGGCAGGGCCTGAGGCGCGGCCGTTGCGCCCCCC
>VUYV01000020.1:1468323-1494641 GCA_008711295.1 Anarhynchus alexandrinus | reverse complement strand
ATACGGATGGGGGGATCGGGGTCTGTGCGCCGTGCGGGGGGGACCAAAGGTGGGCCCCGGGACCGGAGTGGGGACAGCCGTGCGGCAGCGGGCGGCCCCGCCCCTGAGCCGCGGCGACTGGGCCGTGGCGGGGCCTTGGGCCCGCCGGGAGGGGCCGGCCGCGGCCTAGTGGGCCTGGTGGCCTGCGGGCGGCCTTGCCCCGCTGCCGGGCCCGACTGGGCCGCTCCCCGGGTTGCTGGCTTTCCCCCGTGAACCGGTGCCGGGCCCTCGCGTGGCCGAGCCGCTCGGGGCGGGGTGGGAGCGGGGCCGTGGGGCATGTGCGAGCAGCCTGTGGGGCCTGCGGCGCCTGGGCTGTCTGGGTCCTCCCTTATCCCGGGTACCGGCCCTGCTGCCCGTCTCTTATAGGGAGGCGTTTGCAGGTGTCGCTGATGCTCTGTGTGCAGGGCCTGAAATGCCTAAACGCTGAGCATGGGTGGCTGCTCTAAAAAGACTGAGAAAGGCTGGCCCCGGAGATGGCAGGGGGGCGAGTTGGAGTGGCACGCAGCAGGGCAGATGGTTGTGACCTCTTGCAGCTGGGAGACAGAGCCTGGGCTGTGCAGAGCCTGGAGCCTTTGTGTTGCCTGTACACAGGGCACTGCAGGCGGGGAGACCGGCAGCATCTCGCCTCTCCGACAGACAGCACCCCCTGCTCCCGCTGTGCTTCAGCCCATGCCCTCGCAATCCGGCCTGGAGGAGGAGGAAAACAGGGAGTCTATTCTGATACTCTTGCACATGTGTCCTTCAGAGCATTTCTTTGCTTCAGAATTCACGTGGGGCTGTGCTGCCACGATTAGGCTTGTGTGGGTATGAGTAGTCATGCAGCAAAGTTGGACCAAGATTCCTGTGTCCTGACAAGCATGGCATTTACTTGTGTGTGTCATGGGGACTCAGGAAGTGTGGGCGCCAGTCTGTGCTTTGCTGGTTATTCTCAAAAAAACTCCTTTGGAGGTCCGGTGAGTAAGGGGAGGCAATTTGGGGAAGAAGACTGCGTGACAGGTTTCTTTGAGCGTGAAAGAGTTACTCCTAGGAAAAGCAGGCAACCAGCCCTTGTAAAACCAGGACACAGATGTTCATCTGAGCTGCATTCACTTGCCTGGTTTGAAAGTTCTCCAAGCTTACCCGGGAGGGTCTTGTTTGGAAGGAGAGAAACTGAGTAAAGGGAGAGTTTTGAGTGAGAAGTGAGGCTTATTCCAGCAAAGCTGCAGGTAGCTCTGTGCTGCCTTGTGGCATGAATATGCCTTTGTCTCCAGGTTAAGTTTCTCCTAAGCCTGAATTCTGTCTGTATTAGGCATCCTTTTCTGGTGTAGCTTTATCAGGAAGGCCTGGAGCCACTATCGTTCTTTGTTCTGTAGACAACTAGCCTAGGTCAGCGGTTCCTGACTTTTTTTTTTTTTTGTGGTTGAACCACAGCTCTCCACCTTCTCTTCCTTCTTGTTTGTGTCCTTCTCCCTGCTGCAGCTCCCCCCCCTCTCCTCCCCAGTGCAGTTACTGCTATCTGGTTTGTGATTGCACCTTGCTGGTTGCGACCAGGTCAGGGCTGGGAACAGAATCTGGTCTTGTGGGTTGCCACCTATCGTCCTGCTCCTGAGACCTCAATACTTTTAGAAATAGTAAAGATACATTTTAGAGGTGATAGCAGTGTTAAGTTATGGGAGCGTGGGCAGTTGTCTGAATTGACATGTAGTTCCAGAAGGCAGAGACAGGGAAGGAGCTCGCTGGGCTTCAACTCCAGCCCCACAGACCATACCAAAGCAGAGCTTCTGGGGTTAGGTACCTGCTTTACCGCTCCTCTCCTTTGACTTCGCACAGGAAGTTGTCCTCTCTGTAGCTTTCCTGCTGGTGCACTGGGAAACAATCTCTTCCTATTTTAGTACGGTGCTGTGAATATATAGAATGGCTTAAGGTGCTCAGATACTTGAACAATAAGGGCTATAAGTACCTTAGCATTGGGACTTCTGGAAACTTAAAATATCAGAAGTAAGTTTTCTATTAAAGGTATTCAACTCTTTTTTTTATCTGCCTTTCCTGATTGTGATCTGGAAAATGAGGTTAGCGTGTTTTGCTTCAAAATTGTTAACAGATGCACCTGTAATGTGTTTCTGTCGGTAACTTGGATCAATAAATATCCTGTTTGATAGCTAATCCTATTCATAAATGGAATTGGAAAAGACTTAATTCCTCTTTGTGAATCCTGGCCTTTCTGGCTGTCATTAATGTAAAACCAATTATGTCTTGGTAATGAATAACTTGTGTATTTTTAACACACACAAGCCCTTAATCACATCGTTTCCTTTATGAGGAGAGCTGTGAATGGATTGAGTCCCGTAGTTCACAGTTGGCTCTTGTAGCTCACCCTGGCAGACGGTCTATAAATAAACCTGCAGCAGCAGAGTAGGGGTTTAGGTATTTGCATCGCGCGTATTGTCTTGCATTTATTTCCTGTGTTTTAATGATGGATGACAGATGCAGTTCAAATCTTTGTGGTGCCTGGAGCATGTCTATTTTGGTCTCTTAGAAGAATAAAGGGGATGTTGGCCCCAGCTGTTTGACTGTGCAGATCAGGTTACTACTATTAAAGTGAAGAATATTTTTCCCCGTTTTATTTTGTATGTTTGACAGCAGACTTTGGGTAGTAGGCTTCAGCATTTGCTTTGCAACATCCATTGGTTTTCCCTGGGGCCTGTTTGTTTGGATGAGTTACTAGCAGAAAGAAGGAAAAGAAATAGCTGCATGATTGTGGAACTACAGATCTTGGGAATGTAGGGAGTAGGTGTCATTTCCAAAACTTGTGATTAAAAGGAAAGTAATACTGGATTGCTAGGTAACAGCACTATTTAAAAGTATGTTTACTCTAGGATGCAGGCAGGTTAAGAACAGCATCTTGACTGGTTTTTAGGGTATACACCACTGATAAAAATTTGGTCAGAGCCATTGCACTGGCCTCTTGAGTGTTCAGTTGCAGACCTTTTTAGTGCTCCCATGGCTGTGTTAATAGTGCACATTCATACAGATCATTCTTGTGAAGCTGTATTTTTGCTGAAACAAAAGAGAACCTTTTCCTGTTCAAATCTCTCGGTGTTTCTCCAGAGATACTGTCACAATATAAGTCTGGGTTGGCAGTGAAGGAGAAGTCCCAGTCTTGTGCTTTGCCACATTCCGTCGCACCAGGATTCATGCGGCCACGGGATGAGTTGGATCAGGGAACTGATGTAGCCGAAAACTGTGACTGATTTACATGAATACTAGAGCCAGCACAAGGGAGGTCACGGCAACGTGTGTTGGGGGGACACAGGGCTTTCTTGGTACTGTGTGCCCTGATGTTGGTTTGAAGTGAGTATGTAATCCTGTCCTCCTTATCTGGAAGATGTCCTTGCTTTGTATCAGCTCCTTGAGGTGGTCTACTTGCGTGTTTGCATGCGTTTGACAAAAATATTGTATGTGGCCTGCTTCTGTTAGCTGGCATGAAATTTTCTAGAACTCCTTCAAAAACCACTCAAGATTGCAGTAAATATAAGTTAGTTATTTAATCTCAAGGGGAAATGGTGAAGGTGGTAGCTTTAGTATGGCACTTGAAAATGGTGCAGTGGGTAAATAACTTCCAGAGGTTTATAACTGGTGAAGAGTTCCTTTGTTGTGCGGTGCTGGAATTTGATGTCGATCTGTTGCATTGAGTGGGGTATGGCTGAAGGGCCCTCGAGAAGGGAGTGTTTGCTGCAGCATGTTATTGCGTGCTCAGACTTACTCAGTGAAGTAGAAATTGGGTCATTTTTGTGAATATTTGATTAACAGACTCCTTTACCCTTTCTGAATCTTACTCTGAAGTCAGTCTGAGGTCTGTGCTAATTTTTATCTGATATGTGGAGTAGAGAGAAGCAAAATGTCTCTATGATTCTGGTTTTAAGAAATTAGTCTCTCTTACCATGAGATAGAGCCACTGCTAGAATTTAGAGGCAGCAGGGTAGGAGCTGGGAGAGAGGTTGCTCTGCATGGTTCCTTATCACTGCTTTGGTACAGCTATGTGTGGCCTGCGCTGTATCAATAGTTGACTTTGTGTTGGGCCCTTCATTTTAGAATAGTGTCTGTTTAAATACTGCTCTTGCCTAGCATGAACAACTTGGAAATTAATCCTGCTTGAGCAGGAGATTGGACTAGATGACCTCCAAAAGTCCCTTCCAAGATAATTCCTTGGTCAGGAGTGTATTAGTGACTAAGTACTAAGCAGCATTGGTGTTTTGCCCATCCAGGGTATTGTAGGGTGCACTCCTGTATCAGCTGGGCCATACTGACAGCAGACTCCTGGGAATTCCTCCAAATTTTCCTGTGCTTTAGGGTTATGGGCATACTCTTCTCCAAGCACTGAAACCTGATCAGAGGCAACCCTGGGGGAGCCACCTTCAGATGCAAAGTCGGGTCATGTGCGATCCCCGTGCTTGCCTCCTCTGAGCTTTTTTAAGGCCTGCAGGTGTGAGGCAACATCAGCGCTGGGAAGGAGAGAGGTGCTGGCTGCGCCGGGGCCGATGGCTGTCATCGCTTTATAGCGGCTCTTCAACTTTGGCACCGACTCGGAGCATTTGTGTGGCGGCACCCAGCATGTCAGAGTGAGTGGCCTTTGGAGTTTAGATTAGTAATTAGCTGCTCCACAGAGAGGGAAACTGAGGGCGGAGGAGATCAAGCACTCTGTTCACAGCTGCAGAGGGAGCAAGTCAAGACTGGGTCTGGTTGAGGAGCGCCTGGAGACAGACCCAAACTATTGGCTACTCATTTCTAGAAGGGAAACTGACATGTTATGATAGCTGAAAATGTGATTCACTCTTCATGAACCCACTTGCACCCTTGCATGCTGTGCTCCATGCCACCGGTGCATTCTTCTCTTCTCTCCACCCTGAATCTTCCTGGTAATTGGAAGCATCCCCCCTCTGTTTACTCAGTTCCTAACAGGATGCTTCATACCAAATAATCAATCATACGAAGTTTCTTAGCTCATGACACATCTTAATGTGCTGAGGAATAATTCTTAGCAAAGAAGGGGGTACTGACTCATCTGGAAAAATAAACAGTCCTTGGACACTTAACGCTGTTGATGCTTCTGCTGGTAGTTTTGTAACTTCAAACCTTCACTGCTGCCAGAGGGCAGAAACGGTGACTCCTCCCAGGAGCGGGGAGTGAGTTCAGAGTTTAGGCAGCGCTTTAGGACTCTGACATGCGGCCTTGTGCACATCTAGCTGTGCTGGTCCTGACGTTGCTGTCCCTCTGACAGCGGGCAGAGCGTGCGCCTGTGCCTGCCCTGCCATGAGCCAGCAGACCTCTCCTATCGGTCTTATGTAGTGGTGAGGATTAGCAGGCCCATCCTCTCCTGCCATGAAGGCCACCATGCCTGCTAGGGGAAGAGAGCCAGATTTCCTGGGAAGCATCCATGAAAGACACCAGAGAGGCCGACTCGCTGCTGCTTGTTTGGGTTTTCTAGAGGGATCCAAAACCTCGGTGTGATTCTGGAGGAAGTAGCAGCAGTATTACCTGCTGGGTTTGAGTTTCACACAGGGAAACAGTACACCAAAGTGCAGAACGGGACACAGGCTGTCCTACCTGCCAACTCAGAGTGTGGGCTTACAGCAAGGCAACGTAGCTGAACTTGCTTAGAAACCCTAGCAGCAGCAAGGCCTGGGTAATTGGACCTTGATTGCCAGCAGCACTGTAAATACTGTAGGGCCTTGTTTTCATTAGGATCACACAGCTAGGTAAGGAGCTGTGGCAAAAACACAGCCTTCTTGGAATCTCATTTCAGAGGGGGGACAGTGCAGATAAGCTCTGAAGAGAAGCTCTGAACTCACTTGGAGATCTACCCCACTGAAAAGCGGCTTTGTTTAGCAAATCAGTGTAAGCTTTGGCTGTTGCTGATATCTTCCAAACCTGCCTGTGTGAGAGGCAAAACGGTTTGGCACGTATCACCTGCTTTGCTCAGGGAGTGCTGCTACAGAATTGCTGTGGTGCACATCTCCAGTGGTTCTCATCTTGCTGTCAGGTAACACTTGCTCTGTAGTGCAACCGCAAACCCTAAAAATTACATACATCCCCAAGTAAGCAAACACACTGGGCAAAAATAAAAACAAAGAGTGAAGATTTAGCCTGGGCTTTACTTGATTGTAATAAGCACAGCTGTGGCATTGTCTATTGGAAGGCTCTGTGGGTATTTTTTTCTCCCTAGAGAAGTTAGGTCAGCTTGGTTTTTAAAAGAAAAGTTAAGAAAATGGCTTTACAATGTACTGCTATGATTTGGCCCTAAGCTCATTAGAGCTGGCAAAGGGAAGATAAGATGTCAATGTATTTTTAATGTTTACTTTAGATAGGAGAGAAGCGGTGTATGTGTTGGTTCCGCTGCCAAGGTCTAAGCAAGCAGGGTCACGCAGTGGTAGTTGCAGTCAGATGGAAGGTCTTAGCTCTACTGAAGCTGGCCTGAAAGAGGACTGACTCTAGGTCTGTGTTGTTTTCTCCCTTTGCTTGGATGTGCCAGCGTAGCTGCCTGGGTCATCACTCCCTAACTGATGTCTGGCAAAATGATCTGGGTTCAGATACGCCTTTGCGATTGTGTGTGCAAGCTGGTCCCCATCGGTCTGACAGAATGAGGTTAGGGAACCGCCGGAGATGCAGTCAGAGAAGAGGGTGTGGTAAACACAGAGGTTAACCTTGCAACCCAGCTCTGCTGCAGTTGGAGTGGTGTTTTGGTTTGGGTTGAGCGAGCACCATAAAGTTACAGGGAACTGTTTCATCTGGGCAGCCCCATCAGGGCGAGATTGGCAGAGGCGTGATTCTGGTCTCTAAACACGGGCTGCTGCACACCTTTGTGTATGCTGAGAGGGAGCGTGCCCTCACCAGGGGTGTTTTGCTTTGCCCCTTTGGCCAAACTGTTTCTTGAAGCTCTGATACCAGTCTGCAGAGTACCTCTGGCTTTTTGCTTGGTTTTGTAGGTAACATTGGTAGCTTTTACAAGTAACTGAGGTAGCTTTTACTGGTCACTGCGGCCTCTAAATTGGTTCACATCCAAAATTCTCAAACCCGCTTGTTACATGGTTCATTCACAGTGCACACAGAAGGGCCCTTACCTCTGTGTGCAGGAAACTGCAGTGCAGTGATACCGAGTTCAGCTTTGTAGTGTACGCATCTAAATTATATTGTCTGCTGAATTCAGGCAGGGGTTGTTGATCTGCTTTGTAGCATGCTGCAGATGCTGTTACCACTCTGTGTGCTGTGGATTGCAGCTTTGGAAGAGGTGATGAGGCTCTACTGTGTGACTCACATAAGGGAAAGGAAGCAAAACAAATTCTGTCCATTCTCCAGAGGTCCTAATTCTCTTGTTTCTTACACAGGGCGGGCTACCAGAATCCAAATGGCTCTCCTGAGTACGCGATTGGGTTTATCCTTAACCCATCTAAACAGCACAGTGATCCAGCGACACTTCAGGTAATTTTCAAATCCTGGTTTAGCTTTTATTTTCTTGGGAGAATTTCCTGATTGAAAGAGATGCTGTTAAGTAGGTCAAGCATAAGATACAGTATTTCTAATTAAAAAAGGATAATATAATAAAACAAAATCTCATAGTTGTCTCTTCACAGGTTGTAAAGTGAGTCCAAACACAACAACAGATGCCAGGTTCCTGGCACTCCCAAGTGTGGTCTGAACTCTGCGTTTTCGTATGCTTGTAAGGAGGCTTTTAGGCCTTTGAGGGTGATGCAAGGGCCCGCAAGCAGAAGTTGAGAGTGCCTGTGTTTCTCAGCCAAGTCCAAAAAAGCAACAGCCAGCCCCTGCTGATGTAAAGCCAATTAGATATTTGAAATTATTCTGGAGTTTATCATTTCAGTTCTTTAGAACAAGAATAACCTGAAAAAGTATGGCCTTGTATCTTAACAGTGTCCATTTTGTTATTTTCCTTGAGGTCCTTGTTCCAGGCTCAAGGCATTTAAAGCTTCTTAAATTTATGGATCTCATGTTTTACAGTGCCTTGCACAAAGCTTAGAGCCTAATCCCACAGTACACTCTATGTGGGTGTGGGGAATCTCTAGCATATCGCTCTTTGAAGGGTCAGGGCTTCAGTTTATAGAGTGAGAGTAGTCATTCCCATGACTGTGGTCTAAGAGAGGGGATTAAGACATTGTTCAGGGCTAGGTTGTGTGATAGTCCCAGGAGCTATCTTGAGGAGGTATCTAAGTCTTACTGGCTTTCTCTGTGAATGGGCTGCACGAGAACATTGGCCAGTAGACATTTAAAGGATTTATATACGCTGACAGCGAGAGGGAGGCCGTGTCCACAGAGGTGAGCAGCGCTATTGCAGGGCGTCAGCAGTCTTAATGGGAAAACCTTTCCTTTGTGGTGGGCCTGCTTTGAATGTGGTGGGGTTTTGCTCCAAGACTGGCAGAAATGAAGAAAGGAGGGGAAAGAAAAAGTCCTCCATGTGCAGTTACTTTTGTCTAGTGGTACCTGGGTAGTCACACTTGTAGTTGTTTGCTGCTGCTGCATTGCTGACTTGGTCCCACCTAGGTTTCCCCTTCTTCTTGTGATAGTGCTCTTGTCCCTTTCCAGCTTCCTCCCTCCCACCTTCCCTGCTGTGCAGCCACAGCCTGGCAAGTGAAGTATAGTCAGCGTGATATATCACAGTCCCTGCCGAAGGAGGGTGGGAGGGGAGAGGGTGGCTGCTTGCAGAGGTGAGTGACTTTTGAGACAGAAGAGAGGTGTCTGCTTGTAGGAGAAGGCTGGGATAGGCCTCTGCTGCGGGAAACAAGTCTTGGAAGGCAGCACTGGACCTCTGGAGCAGTTAGACTAACGCAGACTGACCCAGCCGGCCTTCCCTTGCTGCATGTGAAAGCGTCTGCTTCAGCTGATGTCCATCCATGCTGTGTTTGACACACAGGGGATGGCTTGCTCTTCTTTCAGGCAGCGTTACACATACAGGTCCTTTGTCTTCAGGAAGGGGTGGCGGTCCCCATTGGTCTTTCTTTACTGTACATGCTTCTGCTCTGCAAAACAAGGTCAATGGTTAGGTTGATTCCATATGCTGTCGATTTGAGTCGTTCAGCTGATAGCATCTTGGCATTCCTGCGGCTGTCTTGGTCAGCATGTTTCTAGTACCTTACTGCAAAGCAGTTATTTAGCAGTAGAAAGGATCTTCCTGCTTTTCCAATGGTCTGTGTTTGGGCATCCTTTGAAGAGAATCAGCAAATCACTTGAATTCGAGCTTACTGGCTTAAAGAATAGCCGTTCCCGAAAGGGAGGTTGAGTCATTTCTCTGTTTATTCCTGCTGTTACCAAGCATATTCAGAGTCAGATCTAGCAACTTTGTATCGTGCAGTTTATTTCTGTTGTTTCTTACTGCTGATAATGCCACAGAGCAAACGGATACAGAAGAGACTGTATCTCTCTGGGTTCCTCCCACGTGGGAAAGGTGATGATCCCTTAGATTCTAGTTGGTGCCAGCTTAGCACAGCCACAGCAGGACCTCGGAGGTCTCACTGAGAGCAGACTAAGATGGGAGACCCTCATAGACTTCACTGAAAAGAAGATTGGTCAGAAAAAGTCTTTATTGTTGGGTACTGTGTACAATATTGAAGGAGCCTGACTTGAGTCTTAGCTTCCTGTAGGCTGTTTGTGGCAGAAGCAAGCACATTTTTTTGCTTGTAAATTGAAGTTGAATGGAATCATCTGCAGTTGCTAAAAAGCCTAGTAAATGCAAGCCACTCTTCACATCATCTTTTAGTCGTGTTTCAGAGTAGAACGGTCGTTTTATGTTTGACATTTAGTGAAGAGTGTGCAAAGCCCAGAAGTAGCATCTGGCTTTCAAAGAGCACATTGAATGCAGTCAATGTGTCACCCGTATGGTATGTATTTGTTGCTGGCGCCTTCCGAGTGGTTTCTGTAATGACAAGATTCTGTGCTGGGTTTGCCCTCGCTCCCCAAGGATTATTGAGTAGATCTGTCTCTCATTCTTTCCTGTCCTTTGCTAGTATCACTGGAGCATGCCGAGCAATACAGAAACTCACCCGCGTGCGAGTGGTGGACAACAGCACCTTGGGGAACACACCATACCACCGGCCACCAAAATGTATCCACGTGTATAACAAGACTGGAGTTGGCAAAGTAGGAGACAAGATCCTTCTGGCTATCAAAGGAGAAAAGAAGAAGGCTTTGATTGTAGGGCACAAGATGCCTGGCCCCACCATGACGCCTAGATTTGATTCCAACAATGTGGTACTCATAGAAGACAATGGAAATCCAATAGGGACTAGAATAAAAACACCAATACCCTATATCTTGCGACAGAGAGAAGGAGAGTTCTCCAAAGTATTGGCCATTGCCCGCAACTTCGTATGAAAGCTAAGAAAGGTTTCTGGCAATCCTGTTTATATGCTTTCATACAGTATCTGTTCCTTGGTCCTTTTCTAGAAAATGGTGAAATGTGAAAAAGTTGAGTCATCAAGAGTCTCTATCCCTGTTTAAGAATTGCAAACAACTAGTTTAGATGTTGAAATACCTTGTTTTTCTCCAAAATAAGGTTGATTTGTTCTGCAGAATTTCTGCAGTATGGTGGGGAAATGCTTCATCACTCTTACTGCTCTGGTGGTGTTAATTTAGTCTCTAATCATTAAAATGAGAACATGAAAATCCTTCTTGTTTCGTACTGCTTATGCTCTCATTTCCCTATTTCTGCCTTTCCCAGTTCCCCAAGAGCAAGACACAAAGTGCCAAGTGACACTGTGGTCTGCAAAATGGATTCATGTGTAATAGAGTAGGAGAGATATAGAATGAACTATTGGTGCCTTGGGCACATTCAATAAAAGGATTAATTTGTACATCTTTGCCTAAGAGAAGTCTTCAGGAGGAATCAGAATTGGGAGAGCATGATGGCCCACAACGTTGGTGGTGTGTGGTTGAACAGGGTATGCCACAGGTGGGGAAGCAGAGGTGGGAAGGGGAGGTGGATGGGGTGGGTTTGAGATGCAGCCTATGCTCTTCACCTCACCAAGCTCAGGAAACTGTGTTCTCTGAGTAATGCAAGGGCTGGGTTCAGATTGAAAGGTCCACAGAAAGCAGCTTTCTTTTGGGCTGCTTTTTGGGACCATGTCAGACATTATCTGTGATGTCAGTTGGTGAGGCTGTTGTCCAGTGGTGCTTCCTAAGCTTGGGCACAGTAGTGGGCAACTGCTACTGTATTGCTTTCAGGGCCAGCTGTGCTCCAGGACCCAAACAGCTGCCTTTATATGGAGCTGAGCAGAGAAACTTGGTGCTTGTGGCAGGTAAAGGGACATCGGGGCAGAGCACTCCTACAAATAGCAGTGCTGGTGAAGAGGGTGCAGAGGAGGCAGCCAGTGGGAGTCTGGCCGGCTTCAAGCCCCTGAGCTGACTCCTCATGGGTCCGGTGGTAGTGGCAGCTGGCTGTGCCTTGTCCTTCCACCTCCCCTCCCTGTCGTGCTGTCCTCACCTTGGCCCTGTGTGAAGATCTGAGGACTGCAGTGCCAAGCTATACCACACTCCTGGCAGAGATATCTGCCCCGTGCTCCCCGCTGTGGAATCCACATTGCCTGTGGAAAAGGTGAGCCCTGGATCCCCTCGTGCTCCGTAACTCCAGGTAACACAGATAAGACAGTATTCTCCTGCTGGCTTCTTAGGCTTCTGCCCACCGGTGTATCAGCAGAGCGCATGCTCACCGGGCTCCTTTTTTTTTGGGACGAGCGCTGTTCTACCAGCGGTTTCCCAGCCCTTTGGCCGTGCTCGGTTCCAGCCCTGCGGGCGCGGGGGGAGCAGTGCGGGCCGGTGCAGGGATGCCGGTGGCGGGGAGCGGGCCGGCCCCGGGAGGGCTCTGCCTGGCCCCGGCATCCTCCAGCGAGCCGGCCGGGCCCTCTAGCGGTTCCCTGCCGCCGGTCGGGGCCCTCCGCCATCCTGCATCCCGCATCCCGTATGCTGCCCGGCTTTAGGAGCGGAGTCGGGCCGGAGGCGTGAGACTCACTCAGCTCTGCTCCAGGTGAAGGGCTGGAGGGTACTGATCTACCCCAGTTGGGGTAAGGGGTGGGAAAGTCATCGCTGTGCCCTGCCGTTAGCAGGTAAGTCTTCACAGCCCAGTTGAGGTGTGTTTTTTAGCTTTTTCAAAGCACATCCTGGTAGCAGGCTGAACTATTTCAAGTAAAAAAAGGGTATGTGTTTTTATGCGTATTTAGGGAAAGTGTTTGCGCCACTTAACAGCCCTGCGCTCTCCCTTTAGAAAACCTTCTTGCAGCCTTTGAAAGTCCCCTAACCCCAATAAACACATAAGCAAATACTTTTATAGTTTTTTTCTTTATTTTTTTTTTTAGAAACAAATCATAAGCCAGTTGTTAGGTCGGTCATGCCCCTCCTGCAGACAGAAGATCAGTCATCCTCAATGTAAGTCCATTTGAGAACAGAAGAGGAAGATGGCTTCCACTTTACATTGGGCCAGAAAATATACTTTCCAATGTCACTTGTAGGGGGTATTTCGTTTCTTGTGCAAAGGCTGTGGGCACAATGGAAGTGGGGTCCATCCCAAGCTGGAACACCTCGGTCCCAGCTAGCCTGGTTTATAACTCATCTAAAGGGCTGCTTTCCTCTGAGTTTTTTGCTTGGCAACAGCTCCAGCCTCGAAGCGTCTCCCAGTAGGACCTGGGGGCCTGCAAACAATCCTTGTTTTTCTTGTCCTGACCATAAGGGCTATGAGTCCCTCATGGGATGCACAGACCCCGCTGTTTGTATATTAAATATTTCACAGAATATTTGCTAATAACTTTCCAGCGTTGCGCTGGGGAAGAGGTCGTGGGGAGAGGGCACGAGAGGAAGCGGGCAAGACAATGCAGCATACTTGAGATTAAAATGTGAAGCGATGCTTTATTTTTAAGTAAACTGATATGTGGAACTAAATCCTTAACCTTGGAGCTTAATAAGCAGACATGCAGACAGCTAAGCTAAGCATATCCCGTAGAGCATCTCCTGCAGTTTTTACCCATCTTTCCCTAATGAGGAACGTGGCCTCGGCAGAAATTCCCGGCTCACAGTGATGGCTCCGTGCTTGGCAAATTCCAAGCGCTGCCTGTAGCAGCATCTCTCAGAGGGGAAAGGGCCTGGCTTGTAGATGAGCCCGTAGCCTGCTCCCACCCATCCCGCTGAATTCAGCCCCACTGTGGCCGCGGGATGGTCAGATCCTGACTGCCCCAGCGCTGCTCCGGCGGTGGAGCCCGCACAGGCAGGAGCAGATGGATGGCACCTTGCCAGCGGCCCCAGGCTGATGTGGGATCTCTGGGCTTTTTCTGTTTTCCTTCAAGGAGGCCCCATATTCCAAGTCCTCTCTTTTGTTTTGGCACAGCAGATGATACCTGCTTGTTCTCACTTCCAGGCTGGCCACCGCTCTGCTCTGGATGTGCCAGAGCCTTCTGAACAGCGAGGTGGTGGTGTCCTGGGAGCGGCTGCTGGGTTTCCTGGGCTCTGGCTTGAGGCATCCATCTTTGGGATCTCTCTGAGCCTGTGCTCTCTCCAAATGGGAGGCTTTTCCTCGTGCATCCATCCTGCTAGGAAATCAGATGTGATTTCCTCTGTGGGCAGCAGTTCTTGCAGGTCCCTTTTCTTGAAGGATGGTTGCGAGCTGGTGGGATGACTCCATCAGGGGAGGGAAGAGAAACCAAAACACCACCTACCTCAGCTGCTGCCAGAAGGTCATTCTCTGCCCTGCTCCCTATTTCTGTTTATTATTCTGCCATTAACATGATTTTATATGGTAAATGGGAAAATTTCCCAGCGTGAGATGGTGCTTAGGAGGAATTCTCTCATCTCCTGGGCAGCCTCTGGGAGAGCTGCCACCCGCTGCAGAGGGAAGAGGGCAGAGTCCTCCCAGGGTCTTCTTGCCCCGTTACAAATGTGCCTCCCTGGTCAACTCTGACTGAGTCCCTGTGTTAGTGTCCGTTCCCATGTGTTTGGATATATATAGGATTTGCACCAGATGAAGATCCTGAGAGGGTGCCTATTCCCCTTGCGACTGTGGGGACTTTGTGCCCAAGCATTCTCTCATGGGAGGTGGGGGAGAGAGGTCTTTTTTTAGGGCATCCTGGAATGGGTAGGGAGAGATGGCCTTTGGGAAGATGCTTGCCCAGAAGAGACATGTGGCAGGGCTCTCCAGCAAGGGCTGGGGTCTGGAAAGAGACAGGCGAGCACTGGGGATTAGGTGGCCGTGAGAAGGGGTGTCCCCGAAAGGAAGCGGGCGAGACAGATTATCACAGAGGGATGCAGCGGGAAGCTGATGTCTTCCATCTGCTTGGAGACCGAGGCTGGGAGACAGGCGGCCCCGTCTGGTGGCCCTGCGCCAGCAGGGTGGAAGGACCGCAGAGCTGGGGGAGGCAGCTAGTGACTTTGGGGGCTGGGAGGAGGGGGAGATGGCCGAAACCCCATCCGAACCGGGGGTGATGCAGCCAGAGGCCAGACTTTGGTCCAATGTGAGCTGCACATCCCAGAGCGGAAGGCTAGATGGCAATGTGGGCGCGATGGTGTGCCCAGCAGCCTGCCCCCACGGCCCCCCGTGCCGCTCAGAGGGCCCCTAAGCCTGACTGACGCGACAGAGCCAAAATCTCCCTCAGTCAGCACGTTCCCCAGCCGCCGGCCCGCAGCAGGGCAGCGGAGCCGCAGCCAGCGAGGAGGAGGAAGATGGAGACTGTGGGGCAACCGAGCCTGACCTGGTCCCTTGGGGACAGACCCATTGAGAGCCAGGGAGCTCTGACTGGGGCTGAGCCCTGTCTCCATGGAGGGGTGTTGAGTGGGCAGGGGGGGACAGGGTGACACCTAACCCCTGTCCCATTTTGGTGAGAGTTAGCTGGGCTAGGGAAACCAATGGAAAGATGGGTTTGCGAGTGGCACTGTGGGCCTCTGGGGAAGCCTGGAGCTGGGCCACTCTCCTGATGCAAGACGTCCCCTCAAAATGCATTGAAACCCCCTGCCGGGGCCTTTCGCCAAGAGGCGGGTGCCAAATCCCCTTCCCTGAGGGAGAGGCTTGCCAAGCCTCAGGCGGTGAGGGGGGAGGTTAGCAGCCTGAGCAGCGTTTTCCACCCAGCCGCTGGCGGGGAGGCAGCAGGAGGACCCCACCGAGCCCTTCTGGTGAGGGTTATCATTTTTTTAGCAGTCTGCTTCTCTTCTGGATGTGGCTGTGCTGTTTAGCATCTGCATGACCCAGGGAGAGCGAAGAGGACCGGGAAACAGACAGACCCGGGGCCTCGCTTGTTTATATTCTGCAGCTACTGTTCGAGATAGACGAGGGCAGGGGGAGAGCTTGCATCAGGGAAGTTAATATGGGCTGGACACTTGTACTGGGAAACCCTGAGGGGCTTGAGGGGGTGAAGAGCTGGAAGCGAGAGGAGGAGGCTGGGGCTGGCACCGCTGCCAGGGCAGAGCCCTGAGGTCGAAGCTTACGTGGTCGCTGCCCAAAGGGCTCTCCCGTGAGCGAGTTAGCATCGACTGCAGCCTTGTCAACTCGTTTTCTGAGTAGTTTCTCCTGTTCTCCAGCATAAGAAACGGGGTGGTGAGCGATACTGAACCTAGTTTTAACGCTGTTGCATAAATCAGTGGTGGAGCCTCAAGTGAGCTAGTGCATGCCGGGCTGGTCAGCTTATCTCAGAAGCTGTCAGGGGTAGAGGATGGGAATTTTCCTCAGCCTCTCGCAGATCCGCCCTCTAACAAGCAAACAGAATTGGAAAGCTCAGGAATGTCTAGCCTGGAGAGAAGGAAGATTAATGAGGGCTCATGATAGAAGGATAAAAAGAAGGATGTGGAGAAAGCACCATCAGGCACATCCATTCACCCTGTCTGAGAGTGCAATAGAGGTGACATTCAATCACACAGGCTGGCGGAGGAAATAAAATTAGCTTCTTTTCATTTTTCCTTTCACTCAAAGCACAAGTTGCCCCATGGAATTCATTGCTCCAGGGGACAAGCCAGTTTCACTGGTTAATACAGCTCAAAATGAAGCTGGACGCTCACCTCCATGGCTGCTAGAGTGAGTGTGCTCAGTATGAATCGTACACACGCCCTCCCCAAAAGGTTGGGAAGTGATGTGCCCGGTTATTGTGGTGTGGACACCAAAGACAGGCTGCCACTTGGGCTTCTGACATATGAGCTTGCTTTGAAAATGTCCGAATGCTGTAAACTCCATGAACCTAATGTGGTTCTTTAAAAATAAACATGCAAGCCCCAAGATACATCACAGACCAAGGCAGAGCTTGTGAAACAAATACAGGGTCATTCGGTATAAGATCATACCGCAGACTCTTCCCTAACTCAAATGAGCTGCTCTGCATAGTTATGGCCTTGCAGCATTTGAGTGTGGAGCTCAGGGGTGTGAGGGGCACTGGTGAGTATTCCCCAGGGCCAAAGCCAGGACGTGGTGGTCCTGTGGCTCCTGTTTGGTGAGCCTAGCCCTCTGCTTGCCTGGAAGCATGGCGGGTGAGCTCTGCCTGCTGAAGGACTGCAGCTCTGCGAAGGGCTTGGCGGGCATCCTGTGTTGAGTACCGGGGTGCTTCCAGCAGTGACCTGCAGCAGCTGTACCCCGGGTTGTCTGTGGAGTGTGGGGAGAGGAGGTGAAGCTGCATTCAGAGCCCACCAGCTGCTCTTTCTGCCACGATCTACCAGGGCAAGGCACAAAAAGGAATGAGCCAGTCTTGGGCCACCCAAGGAAATTCTTGTCTCTTACCCCTTGTATAGCATTCCCCCCAGTTGGGGCTGCCATACCAAAACCAAGGGCAATGCTTTGATGGGCTTCCTGACTGCTGCTCTAACTCCCCAGTATAAGTGTGTATGGTGGCTGACCTTCAGCCCTTGAGAGCTAAAAAATCCCAGGTATCGTAATGTTACCCTGTGACATCCACCCCTGTTCATAGAGGGCCATCATGGAGCTCACAACCACAGTTATGGAGTCCAGACTCTGAACCAAACCTCCTCCTCTGATGGGACCCCAGTTGTGTCCATGGCATCCCAGTGTGGCTCCTCTGGTTTCCTGTATTAGATGCATCTCTTGGAATCAAAGGACTTGTTGTTCTACTTGCGAGGCTGGGTTCTGACCCCAGAGGAGGTGAAAAAGCCCTTCCTTCCATTTCTGGGACAACATGATGAAGGGATTGGAAATCATAGCGGTGCCTTCTGGGCTCTGAAATGCGGAACGTTTTGTGGGTTGGGAGAGCAGCAGCCGAGCATTAGGGACGGCATGCACCACTGGGGACCACGTTTCACCTCCTGCATGCGGGAGGTGGGAAGAGCTCAGGTGTTCCCTGACATTGGTCCTGGCAAGCCTGGTCCTGCTCACCTAAACAGGCACCCTATGCTGGGCCAGGGGGGTGAGCTACAGAGGGACGAGTGATGCCTGACCCATGCTGCTGGCCCAGCAGCAGCTCCCTGGAGGCACTGATGAGTGCAGACCACTCTTGGTTCACCAGGGCTGGCAAAAGCTGAACAGACCAGAGTGTGTTTCTTATCACTGTGCTTCAGGCCATCCCGAGGGGACCCCTGCGTGGGCCCCCCTGGGTGCTGTTGTGTCCTGACTTTCACACTTTGCTCCATGGTCTGGTTCAAGCTGTCTGCATGGGAGACGTGGGAGGGTGGTACTCATCTCCAGCGCAGGAGAGGCTATTGCTTCTGCATGATGAACTTCTGGGCTTTTGCATTCGTGTGTGCCTGAAGTAGAGATAATGGTTGTGTGCTGCCCAGTCACCTGAGCTTTGCTCCTAACCATGTCTACGTTCCTCTTCAAAACAAGGCTCAAGATCCCCCATGTGTGTCTGGAGGGTGGTGAGAAAGGCTCCAGTCCACTGATGGCACAAAATTCATCGCTCAGAGGGGTAGATAAAGTGAGGAGAGGAGGTGGCAGGATGGTAGATGTTATCTTTGCCCTTGCTTCCTGAGGTTGATGCTCGGTTCTTGGCCCTTCTCCAGGAGGCCCTAGACAGCTCTAGGAAGCCTCGAATCTGTGTTTCATGATGCTAACAGCAGTAAATAGGTGGTTTAACTGGCTTCTCAAGTCTGCCTTGCAGAGGAGGGATGGGTCCCCAGGAAGCCTCATCTGCAGCAGGGTGAGCTGAGGACATGGGCACCTCCAGGGCATCAAACCCAGCCCTGTGGAGGCAGTCCCCTCCTGGAGGCTTGGAAGCTCAGGCACTGGGGCAGGGGACAGAATGAAGCCAGGTGGGCCTCCTGCCTGCGAGAGAGGGTCTCCAAACACCCGTTGGGCTCTGCGGGGCAGGATCCATCCATCCCTTGCTCCCTGGGCTCCCTTCACTGCTGGTGTCTCCGCTCAATGTGCTCCCAGCAGCCTGCGGGGCTCGCTGGCGAACTCAGTGGCAAAAGGCTCTGCCAATGCAGCATGGTGACTGGCAGGTGGTAGGCATCTTGTGTTTCTGCAGAAAGTTGAGCAAACCTTCAGACTTTTAAGAATGAGGAAACGCAGAGTTGATGGGCTGTCCCGTGCAAATTTTGGATCACCTGAGGCTGGGCTGAACTCCCTTCTACAGCCTCCAGTGCCTCCTGTGTGGGGTGGTTGAAGGATGGGAAGAGAGCCTTGCCTAGGTGGCATCACACGGGTAGGAGAGGGGCTGTAGGGAGAGGTCTTGCAAGTCAAGAGCAAAGGGGCTGCATAACCTGGGAGGCACATACTGTAGCTTTGGGGCAGGTGTGGGCTGATCTGGCTGCTGACAAATATGGGGGATGCCATCCCATGAGACACATGAGTTGGTGCAGGAGCTCTGTGTTTCCTGCTCTTCAGTAGCCGGGCTTTTTGCTGACTGAGAGGATCACAGATCTCACCTGAATTCTGCCATAGCCCTGCTTTTTCCTGCATGGGCTGTGTGGGGTGGACAGGGTGTTATGTGGGGTGTTTATCATGTCCGGGGCTTGTAGTTATGTAGTTTACAGTAGGGATGCTACTGTGACCCTTTAAACTGTGCTGTGCAGAACTGGACCAAGGATTTGTGTGGTCTTTGGGGAATGTCTGAAGTACAGGCATGCTAAGAGAGGTGAAGATCAAAACCAGGCTGCATTTACGGCTTCACAATCTGTCACTTTGTTATGGGAACTGAGACCACGGCAGGTGGTTAGTGGATTTTAGTGTGTGAGCGAGGGCTGATGTTTGCCTTTCCTTCTCCTCACACTCAAGCCACGCTCTGATGCTGGCGGGACAACCGTCCCATATGATTAACCAGTCTTTCCTATACATCCCTCTCACCCCTGCTTTCGCCAGGCTGTGCCTCAAGCCCACCCCGTTCTCTCTCCCTCCAAATCAGCTGTATGTAAGGGACTGTTCAGGCAAATAAGCCAAGTCTAATGGTTCCTATGCCGTCATCCTGAGATGCACTGAATTTCGAGACAGGCTAAGGAAGGGGGTGTACATTTCAGAGCAGGTTAAAGCATGTTAAACCTTAACCTTGGGCTTTCTGGTCCCAGGGAGGGCAGAGGGAGTGCTGAGCTGCAGTTTGTGACCCCGCTGGTGTTGCAGACCTGGAACAAGGCTCCCCGGCATTAGCTGACTCGGTTTCACACACGCCTGACACCGAGCGTGTGGGGGTGGATAACTGAGCTGGGGGCAGCAATCTTTTCAGCCTGGGGGCTGAGTTTGTTGGCCCGGTATCTGTAAGGTCAAGTGCTCACCCGGCGGTGTTAATGCAGCACCACCTCGCTGACAACAGCCCCCAGCCCTGCCCAGGCTCTGCCTCCGAGCACTACTCCCTGGCCTGTCCCTGAGGTCTTTTTAATTAAGTGGTGTTCTCCCCATCCGAGTGTTTGAATGGGCTTTGGGTTGACTTCCTGCCAAGAATCAGCCTGGCTTGGGTGCTGGCCACAGGGGTGCTGAGACCTGGTGGGGCTGGGGCAGCCTGTGGCTCCGCTGCACTGAGACACCAAACCCGCGCCGAAAGCCCCTGGTGCCATGCAGAAGGGTTAACAGTCCGCTCGCTCCCTCTCTGCTTCGGGGAGCTTTGTTCATTGGAGTATTAAATTCCACAGCTGTAAATAATCTGCAGCAGGAGAGATTATCAAGGCCTTGGGAAGAAGCAGCTTTTATTAATAAGATCAGTTCTCCCTGCGAAGTGTCACGTAGTCGCTCTCCACCCTTTCCTCACTGTCTCACCATTGCAGGCATTGCAGAGGACCGGTGGTGTAGCTTCACCACCTCCATCCCGTGCCACCCATCCTCCTGCCACGCTCCCTCCGTCTCGCCGGCACGGATCACCACATACGTCTCTTCACAGCGACCAGCGGCGCAGGCTAGAAATGCTCCCTACACTGCCTGAAATACAATTGTGGTCTCACATGGCCGGGCTGCCGCTAGCCGAGGCACCCCAGGGGAGGTGGTGGGACACATCCTTGCTGGGACAGGAGCGTGGGACCGCTCACTGTCACGGCACGTGCTGGGTGCTGGGCTGGAGGCTGCTCCACCTCTGACTCCTGCCGGGGTACGACTGTAGGCAGGCACAGCACGGAGGGCACAGTCATTGCTTTCCACGGCTGTCCTAGAAGCAGAAAACAGGCCTGGTGGGTGCTGGGGGGGAGACAATCCCGGTGATTCAGAGCAACGTGGTTTGGTGTCTGAGAGCTTTTTGTCCAGAGCATCCCGGGAACCTCAGGTGAAGGCAGGAGGATCACAGATACCTGGGGTGGACCAGGCTCCAGCCAGGAGGTCAGCCTGAGAGAGGCTCTTTAGGATGGACACAAGGGCTTGGCCCTCTTTCAAGCCTCCAAGTCCCTGGGGATCCCGTGCTTCTATGTGAGGAAAAATCTCCTTGCCTAATTCCTCCTCAAACCCTACAATCCCTCGCAAATCATTTCTGGTCTTCATAGCACATTCCCAGCAGTGATGGATCCCCTCTGCCACGAGAGCTGGGAGCGTGGCATGGTTTGCGCCTCACCAGGAAGGACATCAGATGGAGTTGTTGTTCCAGGAGGTGGCTGTGGCTGTTGTGGCTCCCCACCACACTGCAATAACCCACCTGGTGCAGGGCACTGCTGAGCTTTTAGCTTTCTTTTCTGTCAGAGGTGGAGAGCGAGCATGAGGCCCCCATACCCTCAGGTATCCATAAGCAGCACACAGACATCCTCCTTCTCTGCCGGGAGAGGGATTGGTATCAAGGAATAGCAAATGCTTTGAGTGCAGGGGAGAGAGTCCCCCAGTTTGCACCGGGCTTCCAGGGCACCGTAAGCATCGCCAGGAGCACCAGCCCCATGGTGAGGCCCCGGGGAAGTGAGCACTGGCTCATCCTGCTGCATCCCACTTTCCTTGCAGAGCTGCTGAGTCCAGAGCTAATCCTGAGCAGGCGCGTCTTCCCCCCGCATCGCTTGCCCACCTCACTCCTCCTCCCCATATCCCCAAAGAAGCCTGTGTCCCGCTGACCAGAGCGTCGCTTTTAATTAAAATGGTTCCCCTGCGATGTGCTGTCTGAATGTCTCTGGTTCTCCCCGCTGGGCTCCGGCCAGAGGGACGTGCTGGGGCAGGGTATCACGTCAAAATCTCTCCAAACTGCAGCCAATTTAGAGAATCACGAAATTACAGAGTCACAGAATGGTAGGTGTTGGAAGGGACCTCTGGAGATCATCTAGTCCAACCCCCCTGCCAGAGCAGGGTCACCTACAGCAGTTGCACAGGACGGTGTCCAGGCGGGTTTTGAATGTCTCCAGAGTGGAGACTCCAACACCTCTCTGGGCAGCCTGTTCCAGTGCTCTGCCACCCTCAAAATAAAGAAGTTCCTCCTCATGTTTAGATGGAACTTCCTATGTTCAAGTTTGTGCCCGTTCCCTCTTGTCCTATCACTGGGCACCACTGAGAAAAGACTGTTCCCATCCCCCTGGCACCCTCCCTTTAAGTATTTATAAGTATTGGTAAGATCCCCCCTCAGTCTTCTTTTCTACAGACTAAAAAGACCCAAGTCCCTCAGCCTTTCCTCGTAAGAAACTGAAGTCAGAGCAGAGGAAGCAGCTGAAAGCCATACTGCCCCTCTGCCAACCGGCTCTACAGCACGCTCTGCCCTGCTCTGAAAAACGAGGAGCTTTGGCTGCCCACCCAGGAGAAAGCCTGGGAAGGAGAAATGGTGTCTCTCCCTGCAGAGGCGCGCAGGACTGGGGATGCCCAGGGGAGGCTGTGACTGCTGGGAACACTACTGCAGGGTTAGGGCTCGCCAGCTCACTGGGCACGGCCGATGTCCCTGCAGGAGAACCAAGCTGGTGGCCATGCTTAGCGCTTGGTGGGATTTGGAGGTCTCTCTCCGAGGCCCCGTGAGGGTGGGACATTCATTGGGGTTCGTAAAATGAAGAAGGTAAGTAAGGGTATCCAAAGGATCCCCTCCTAAATGGAGACAAGCTTTTCCATGAAGGTTGCAGGGCTTCACTTGGGTACCTGGGTGAGCACCTGGAGCAAGGGCTGCCTGCTCCGTGGTGGCTGGTATCTCAAAGCACACACCTTCACCTCCCCCTGCCCCTGGTGTCCCAGCAGCTTTTCCAGGGGTAAGGGCAGACCTCAGCTGTCCCTGCAGGTGGGGATGCTGAGGGTCAGTAACCTCCCTGGGGCGCCACATGGAGCCATTCTTCCTGCTTTCCTGGGAAGGGTGTGTGCCAGCCCCATCCTCAGATGCTGCTGGAGCTTCCCCGGGCTGGGGACCTGCTGTGTCATAGTGTCTGGCGGTGCCTCAGACATACTGCAGGGTCAGCTCTGAGCAGAGGGAGTTGCTGGGGTGTTTCGACTCGTGCAGGAGCGTGTGATACTTGGCACAGGCACCATGACGTGTGTTGGACATGCACCACACAGGGCCACTATGACCTTCACAGGTGGGCGCAGCAAACAGGCACCCCGTGGTGCTGGTGGGGTGCAGGTGACTGGGTTTTACTCCTGCACAGCTCCTGCAGTGACCCTGACTTTTGTGTTTGAGGGAGTGGAAATTCAGCCTTCTGGCAGGAGGTGAGCAAAGCCGTGGAAGGGCAGGGGAAAGACCCTGCTGTGCAATGGGGAGGACTCTCTGAGGTGCTTGAAACCCATATGGATGTTCTTAGGGGCCTCTCCTCTGCTGGGGCATTGTCATAGCAGCTCCTGCTGTCGCATGCTGCCCATAGAGCGAGAGGTCTTGTGCGCTCCTATGAGTCTGGGCCACCAGCTAGCAGTAAATTGAAATTCTTTTACTTCTGGACATGCTGGGCTGAATCCATGGGCACCTATGGAAACTGCCGGGACGCGCGTGTGCCGCTTTATTAAAGTATGCAGCATTTTACCCCCGCGTGGCGGGCGGCAGCGCTCAGGCACGCATCCCGGTCTGCGACTTCTCCCAGCTCCTGTTAGCTTTGCTCTGCCAAGAACCGGTCCGGGCGAGACCCTGCGTGCCCACTCCCACGAAAGCCTTCCTTCCCTCCCTTCCCACCGACCCCCGGCCCCATCCCCTCCCCGGGCCCGGCTCCCGCACGCCTCCCCGCCGTCCCTGCAAGGCGGGCGGCGGCCACACGGTGTCAGGCGGGTGCCGGTCTTCCCACGCAGCCTTCTCGCTCCGGACCCCTCGATAACACCCGCGGGACCCCAAACCCAGTGGGGCCTGGGGGAGGGGGGTGGGGTGGGGGGACGCCTTGGAAAATTGCAAATAATCGGCTGGTTTCGCTAGAACCTATACCCCTGAGCGCGCCTTTCTATAGGGGAAGGATGGCTTCCGCTCCTTTTCCTACGGCGCGTAGGAAGGGCGGGAGATTTTTTTTCAGGTGCGGTGTGATTTTTTGCCTGGTCTTTCACAGCTTGGGGGGAGGGGGGGGGGAGGGGAGGTGGTCTCCTGGCGGGAGCACCCCAGGCGAGATGAGTTGTGCCGGGCCTCAGCCTCTTGCCGCGAAACGCAGGGGAAGGCTGCCCTGCGAGGGGAACAAAGGGACTTGGATAGCGAGAGCGACACTTGCAAGCGGGGAGTGTTGGCAACACGGCTGCCGTTGCTTGGGGAAGAGAGCGCCTGAGCAGGGGTGTGGGGAGATGCTGAGCTCGGGGAGGGGGGGTGGGTCCCCAGCAGGAAAATGGGATCTGGAGGTTTGTGCCTTTGGATACCCCCGGAACGAGCTGGACCTTGAATCGAGTTCGATTGTGCCTCTCCTGACTCTCTGCTTTGTGGCTGCACAGGGGGTGTGTGTGTGGGGAGGGGAACCCATTTTTCTGGCTACATTTTCGTGGCAGAGGCGGGGGAGCCGGTGCTGAGAGAGGGCAGGCTGGGGAGGATGCATCAGTAAGTGACGTGTGATGCTGGAGCGAGCAGTGGCCCAGCCTCGCTCAGGTGCAGCACTCCGTGCCGTGCATCACGTACAGAGACGCCGTCTATCCTCCAGCTATTTACCGCCAGCTCATTTTGCAAACGCTGCACTCACAAGATTTTTTTTTTCCCCCTCTCTCTCCCTCCCTCCCTCCCTCTCTCTGCTCCCTGTAGAGATGCTCAGACAGTGCTCCCCATTCAGCTTCAAGCACGAGGTCTCCCACCTGCACATGCGTTGCACACGCTGACCCGCCTGCAGGTTGTTCTGTTGGGCCGGTCCAAATTCACCCCCTTTCCCTTCTCCGGCTCCCCTGGGGCTTTAGTCTTGGCGGGGGGAGCTCCGGTGAACAAAGAGGGAGGCTGGTGCGAGCTATGCTGCTGCCAGGGGGGAGACTTGGCCAGGGAGCCCGCTGCTCCTGCTCGCCCACCCATGAGCCTGGAGGTCCGACCCCGGCTGCCCCACAGGGCTGCTCGCTTCCCGCTGGGGTAGGGAGTTGCCATCTTTGCTGCTCTGGGGTAACCCTCCCCAGCGAAGGGAGGGAAGGAAGGAAGGAAAGGAAAGGCATGGGGGATTGGGGAGGGTCTCCTGATGTGAGGGGAGTGGGGGGGGGAGAGGGGGGCGAGACTTTATTCCTGTGGATGATAGTAAGGGACGCAGAATAGGACACAACCAGGGGTTGTCCCACTGCATGCTTAGGAGGGAGAATAAAACGCTGTAAGCAGAGGAGGGTGGGAGCCCAAGACCTCCCCAGTGGGGAACTGGAAACGGCTCACTGGGCCTGCCCTCTCGCCAAGGGAAAGGGGCTGCCCCTCTGTGTCTCCTCCTGGAGGGGGCTGCTTGGCCCTGGGAGGGTTTCTTCCCGAGCAGGGACTACGGCTGATGGCTAACTCACCCTTCTCCTGGCGGGCAAGTCTACTTTCATCTTTTTTTTAAAGCCTCAGGCCCATGGCTCAGTTACAGGAGAAGCTGGGGTTTTATCTCCCTTATCTCCCCACACAGAGAGAGGACTTCGTGGTTTTAAGGAGGTGCTTGAAAACAGGAGCTGAGGGTTTTCCCTGGGGTGGGAGACCAGACAGCAAAGGTAGCAGACCTCTGCCTCTTTCGCCTCCGGATTTGTAGCCACTTTGTCGTCGTCGGTGGGGCTGACTGCTCAGCTCTCGGCTGTGCTGCCCCCCGAGGGCAGCCAGGAGACCCCCCCAAATACAGCTGGGGCAGGCCTGAGGCTGGGGTGAGGGGCTGGGCAGAGAGACCCCCCCAACTTGGCATTTAAGGGCAAGGACAGGGTCGCCTTTCTGCCCCGTGGGAAGTCTCGTGGGGGCTTTGGGAGCGCTGTCGAGACGAGGGCTGGCGATGGGGCCGGGGACCCGCGGGCAAGGGGGGGGCCGGCGGGGCGGTGGGCTTGGGGTCGGGGGGTGCTGCCCGTGTGCCGATCGTGGCGGCGGGGCTGGCCGTCACACGCTACGGTAGATGGCAGTGCCGCCCGGATTTTATGAATGGAGGCGGAGGAGGAGGAGGAGGGGAGGCAGATGGATGCGGGGAGGTGGTGATGGAGAAGAGGGGAGGGGAGGAAGCGGGGCGAANGGAATTTGCTGGCTGGGCTCCGGCCACCACCTCCCTTCCCCCTCTCCCCTGCGCCAGGCGCCCTCCCCCAGCCATTAGCATAGGCCTGCCCGGGTTTACATGTCGGGCTGCACGTTGCAGCGGCCGGATCCAGCAGCCAGCAGCGCTGGCAGCCGCCCCGAGTCAGCTGCTTCCCAGCGAGGAGCGGCGAGGAGCGGAGCGGGGCGGCGGGGAGGCGGCCCGCCGGCACCGACTTTAAGGTGTCCCGGCGGAGATGCCGGTACCCCCCATTCCCCCGCGCCGTACCGGGGTTCCTCGCCCCCCCTACCCCGCCCCGAGCGCGGCCCCATCGGTTTTACGCCGGGCTGCCGCTGTCACCTCGGGTCCTGCCGTGCCCCAGTGATGCTCTGCGTGCACCCCTTGGAGAGCTTTCGGCACCACCGGGGTGGGGG
>VUYV01000020.1:1441937-1468229 GCA_008711295.1 Anarhynchus alexandrinus | reverse complement strand
GAGGAAAAGCCCTTTTTTTTTTTGGTTTTGGGGCCTCTGAGGCATCACCTGGGACTACATATGTTGGTCGGTTCCTGCTGCAGCTGGGATTTCCCTCTCTAGGGACCTGGACTTTAGCGTCGCTGGCACAGCTGTGGGACGGGTGGCTGAGCATCAGAAGTGGTGACTGCGCAGAGCCCCAAAGCCTTCCCACGGGTGTGGGTCGTGCCTGCGGTGCAGCACGGGCAGCCCTTGCTGTTCCTGGGAGGCAGCGGGCTGGGGGCATCGCTGCTTTCCCATCCACTCTGCCCATTCTGCCACATGGGGGATAAAATTTCCTCCAGAGGCAGCTTTGGCTGCCTGTATTTGGTGAGGCTTGTTTCCTTCTGGGGAGCGTTTGAGGTGCAGAGGTGCCCAGGGGGAGCTTTGGAGGACACCCTCGAGAGTGGGTTCCCTTCTTCAGGAGGGAAGCTCTAATGTGGCTTTTCCCAACAGCATGTTGAGCCGGTTCCTGCTGGAGGCACCTTGCCTTGTGCCACCCCGGTGCCACAGTGCAGGAGCAGAGCCAGCCTGCGGCATGGGCCAGGGACTCCACAGAAAGCCCCAGCATGGTGCTAGCAGAGACTGGGCCCTGTTGGTCAGCAGTGCTCGTGTTACTTGTGGGATGAACAAGGCTGATGCTGTGGCACTGACCCCCTCCAGTGCCTTGCAGGGTGGTATCCTGCAGATCTGGTGGTGCCTCTATCGCTCTGGGGACTGGTTCCTGCCTGCTGGTCCTGCTCCAGCCTGGGTGATCCCACCTGCCTGACCTAAATCCCACAGTGGTTTCAGCAGGATGCAGGGTTTTTCATCACCCCTTGTCCGAACCAGTTAGGTAGGATTGCTGTGTGCCAGCAGGTGGTTACTGTGTGCCACCCTAAAGGCCTCCACGCTACAGCAGCATCCCGGATCCTGCAGCATCCTTTGTCCAGAAGTCACAAGAGAGGGGGACTCTCCAGGCAGGGGGGTGAGGTCCTCCTGGGGCCAGGAGGTGATGGAGGAGGAGGAGGAGAACAGTAGAGCCTGCAGCGGTGCAGGTGCTTCCACCTCATGGTCTGGCCGGAGCACCTCGCAGTGCCTCGAAGCCACCAGGAACCCACACCTTGATGGGGCTGGAGCCCAGGGAGGATTAGGGCGCGCCTTGCCACCCTGTGCAAGACTACCTTGAGCAAAGGAGAGCAGCTAAACTTCAGAACGAGCACAAAGCAGAGCCCAGCCCGGGCTGCTCGGCCCGGTTTCTCACCTCCATCCCGTCACCAGCGCTGGCTATCACTGCTCGGCCGCCACGGCTCCCCCCACACCCTGCGTGCCTGCCAAGCACTCGGATGGTCCCTTGCTTGGCGGAGCTGACAATCCAAGGATTTTTGTTTGCATATTAAAACCCGCTAAGTATTCAGAATCGGCTCCAGCTACCGCCGCGGGGAAAGCAGCTCCAAGATACATAGTTCCCTGCCAAACCTGCCTGCGCTACCTCCGAGGCAGCGGTGCTGCGGCCCTCCGATGCCGCCGGGAGCGGGTGCGTGGCAGGGCTCCGACCCACCCACCGGGGCTCCTGCAGGTCTGTCCGAGCTCATGGGGACAGCACCTCTCTGCAAAGCCACTGTGGAGTGCGCGGGGAGCTCGCCCCACTACCGCCGTGTTGAGGGACTTCCAAACGTGCACCCAGCTCTCTATCCTCGGGAAGAGGTCGGAAGGGAGTGGATCACGCCTGCCTACACCCCAGGTGCAGGGGAGCAGGATGGGGAAACCACTGTGCACCCCACCGTCCTGTGCCCAGGTCCGTGTGGCCGTGGGTAAGAGAGACCCACTCCACATCCATGCGTGGGGCAGGATGAGACCTCACCCTGTAGGACAGTCACGCTCGGGCCATTTGCTGCGTGCCTGGCACTTTGTCTCGCTTTTTTTTTCCCCCATGTGGTTTGAGGGACCTGGAGTGGGTTGGCCTGCCGGGCACAGCACACAGCGTGTCCCTTTTCCAGGGCAAGCTAGTCTGGCTCTCCCGCTCCCGTTTTGGGAAGCAGGGATCAGGGGAGTACACGCTGCCCGGCACGTAGGCCATCCTTGGGTAATGACTGTGACTGTTTGGCCGGTCTGATGCAATGAACTAATTAGGAATTTGCTGTCACCACAGCTGGACTCACCTGGCTTGTACGCTGCAGCCGGGTGATTCTCACTCTGTGTGACAGTCCTCCAGCCTCCCCGGGGACCAGGAATAGCAGCGAGGGGATCACATGGCCGCTCTGGCTGTCCTCCCCTGCACCATGCCAGCCTCCTGGCAGCCCCGCGTGTGAGCGTCATGAGGTGGCTTCGGTGGCTGTGGAGGAACGTGCTCCTCCTCACCAGCCCTGGGCACAGGCAGGTGACAAGTCTCCTGACGTGCTGGCAGCACACGTAGCCGGGGTGCAGCCCTGGCAGGAGGGAGCGGTGGTCGTGGCACCCCTCCTCTCTGGGATGTAGCCAAGATAGCCAAGGGCACTGGGGTGACCTGATGCCTTTGGAAATGTCTACCCGGTGGTTTGCAAAGGCCCTTCTGCCAGGGACAGAGCTAGGTAGAGCAGCCCTGTGCTCCTCGCAGCGGGGAAGCATCCTGCTGCCCGGCTGGGCATGGCACTCCACTTGTCCTGGCTCTGCGGTGGGTACCCAGGAGCTGGGAGCTGGGGTAGGCACAACATAGAAGGAGTCCACAGCCCAAATCTGTCCCAGGTAATACGCAATACAGAGAATCTGTCAATGCCAGTGAGTAATTTTAGCAGCTACCTAGGTGGCACAGGTTGGCCACTGGGCCTTCAGTGCTGATGCTCGCTCAGGGCATCCCAACATCACTGGGTTTTCCCACAGCGAACCCCTGGAAAGAGCCCACTCCCAGCACATCCCAAGGGCTGGGGTCTGTGAGGGGACACGCTGAGAACCCCCTTGGTGACCATAAAGGTGGGGGGTCCTGGGGAAGACATGCTGGGCACAAGCAGAAATCAGCTGCAGCTGCTGGAAGAGCCTCCGAGAGGAAAACTTTGCAGCCCACGGAAAATGAATTAGTGTTGATGTTCACAGGACGTTTGTTTAGATTAAGCAATATGGCTCAAAGCTGCTCAGCTGTGGGGAGCTGGTCACCACGGCACTTACTAGACATCTTTCGGTGTTGCTGTTCATGGCACTGGCCAAGTGGCTGGGTGGCGGTGGGGAGAGCTGGCCCCATCCTCACGAGCCTCCTGCTCTGCACCACACCTTCTCCCCGTGGTTGCTCCTCAAAGCCAGAGAGCTGAGCAAACAGTGGTTTTCCTTCCCAAAAGTGGATGCTCTGGGTGATGCCATCTCCCAAAAGGAATTACGTCTTGTAGCATTTGCAAGGAGGTTGCGGTGGGGTCAGATATAACCCCAAGGACCAAGGAACTTTCCCGTGGACATGGGCGCTGGAGATCGGGAGGCGACAGGCAGCCTTGCCCCAGCTCTGCTGGGCTGGTGACACCGGGGTCCCTGCAGTCATCGGGGCATCAACTCTTCCACCAGCTTCCCAATGCAGAGTTTAGAACAGGCTGTGGCCGGGGAGCGTGGGCTGCGCGCTGCTGGCATCGACGCCTGGGAGCTGCCTGTGTGCGCACCTCTGCCGGCTGGGGACGGGCATGCACGAAATACCTCAGAAGCACGGAAAAAAACCATATATATTTCCTGGAAACCTATATAAATTGGAACCATCTTCCAAAAAGAAGCGCTGCGTTCGGTTTCCCAATGTAAAGCGGCAGCTACAATGAAGAAAAAGACAAAAGAAGGCTGGACCACCCACCGTCCGCAGAGAGAGCGCCCCGGGCCCCCGGGGCGTTTGGAGGGGGAACCGGCCGGGCCCTGGGGTCTCCGCAGGTGGGACGCTTGCCGCCTGCAAATGCGGGGAAGCCTTCCCTCAGCCCTCCCCAAACCCAAGGGAGCCACCTTAAGAGCTCTCCCTCCATAGGACCAAACGGGGATCCGCCAGGCGTTTCATATACCATATTCTATAGCCAAGGAAACCTTAACAAAGAGCCGTACGCTCTCACGTTTCGCTTCAGGCTTCTCCCTGCTGCAGCTGGGGCTGAGTTTTTTAAAATCTTTGTGTCATTATTTCGTTCCTCTTTTGATTCAGCCATCGAGGGACAAGGAGATGCCAAACGAAAAGAATGGGCATTTAAACAGAACTAGATTGAAGAGGCAGTGTGTGCGCTGAACAACAAGGCTTTTTACATTTCATATGATCTTATACATGGGCTCCATTCAGTATATTTCCCCTCTGTTTCATTTGAATGTACAGAATTAGCCATTCACATCCTCTGGAATTACGGCTCTTTAACATTTCCATTCTGAGCTGCCTCCATATTTTGGGGGTTGGGAGCGTTATTAGCTCAGCTGGGGAAGCGCAGGCTGAGGTCAGAGTCGGTCTTGCAGCCTGGAAATGAGCTTTTTCTTTTTTTGGGAAGTGCAAGATTTGATGCTTGATGACTGCGGTCAGAAAAATATACGAGCGTACACAAATATACATATGTGCCGGCGCACGCGTGTGTCTGGTTTCAGCGGAGGGGGGTCCTTTTCACGTTAATCCTGGTGGAGTTATTTCTTCAGATTGAAAAGCGAGCCTCAGTTTGCCGATGTGGGGGGTGCTGCCCGAGTGCCTGGGGTCGCACGCGTGGCCGTGGCCGTGTGCGTGGCTGCGTGGCTGCCGCCTCATTGTCTTTTTGAAAGGCAAATATTGAAAACAAATATTTACCCCGTTATTTACTCAAGCTCCCTGGATACTTGTACAAATTTAGAAGAGTTGGCCCCGGAAAACTCCGTCGAACGGAGCTGGGGGGTCACAGGAGGAAAACCAGGAGGGACGTGTGCGTGCCGCTAATCCTGCTGAAAAGCTCTGGAACCAGCACCGCCGTCCTGAGCAGGCGTGGGGCTGTGTGGGGGCGTTTGTACGTCTTGCAGCCCACAGCGCCTTACCTGGGGGTGCCGCAGCATTCAGGTGGCTTTACTTCTTGCACGCGTCAGCACGAGGAAGGAGGCCGGTGCGGGAACATTTCGCCTGTGAACCTGCCTTTTTTTCTGGCTTTACTTTTCTGCTGGCACAGCCAGGCCACTGTTCCACTGGGGAGTGTCCCACCTTTCCCCAGCACCTACGTGCAGGAGGGTGTCTTGTAAGACAGCCGAGATGTAGTAGTGGTAACAACCCGCAGAGAGGAGAGAGCAGGACCTGCTGTGTCCTCTCTGGCCGCTTTGCAACATCTCCATGCTGCAGTGAGGTGCTTCCCTCAGAGGGCCCCAAGGCTGTGGATAAAGGAATCCCCAAGGACGAACATCCCCAAAAGAAGTCTCTGCATCCTCCGCTGCCCTTTCTTCCTTGTATTTTGAGCTTTTTCTATCCATCTGTGGCGTCGGCATTCATGATTTCCTCAGGCCACCTTGTCTGGTTGTTGTGGAAACGAGGACAAGGTGGCAAACAAGAAACAAGCCCCCCCCCAATGGGACAAATGAACCCAGCAAGGTTAAGCGTGGCTCAGAAGGCAGCCAGGCTCCCATTTTCCCCTTTACTTGGCTTTCCGCAGGGCACAGAGGGCAGGAGCACAGGCCCGGGGGCTGAGTTATCACGCTCTGCAGGGGATCATGGCCGGTTGACTTTGCATCTGCTGGAGAGAGCTCACCCGGGCCAGGCGAAAAACCCAGCTCCCCGGCCGACCACCCCTGAACTGGTGAGACACAACCAGGCTGCAGGCTTTCCCAGCTTCAATCACAGCCCCCTGCCTTAATTTAACCTGGTTATTTACACCTTTTCCTGAGTGTGTTTAATTATAGTAGAACCTGCCAGTACTGCTGTGCTTAACGGTCTGTTGGCGTTTCCATTATGAGTCCAGACTGGAAGGGATTATATAGCCGGAGTGTTTGAACTCAGCCTCAGACAGAGACTTGGCATAGACCTGCAGCCCAAATATAAAGATTTTTCAGTTGGCTAATGGCAGTTTTGAAAAGGGAACATTTTTCTCATGCTTAGGCCCTTCTGTGTTCCTAAGCTCTCTTCCTCTGTTTTAAACTCGGCAAGCAAGGAGTCGCAATTCAGCCTCTTACAGCAGTGACTCACGTTCATTGCACAGCGATGCCGTAAGCAGCCAAGGCAAGGCCTTCTGCCTTAAGAGGAATTACGCTCAGAAAGATGACTGAGGGGAGTCATCTTTTTCACTCACTGGGGTCACACCATCTGTGAGTCCAAACTGCAGCTGCCGTGACCAGCACGAGTTGTCTGACCACGTCTCAGGCTCTGCAGCGGAGACGTCTGATGTGACCAAGATGTCCTGGGCTTCGTGAGCAGCCAGCAGCGCTTACAGGGCATCAGTTGTTTCGTCCTCAAGTAGACAACTCAAATAGGTTAGCTCGATCATGTCCTAAAGATGCTTTTGCTTCCCACCAGCTATATGGGGAGCCTGGGGTAATTAGTTCAGGCAGCAGCATCCACGCTGGGGATAGTCTGGTGGGACCAGTCCCATTTTGAGGGAGTCTAGAGTAGCTCCCGTGGTGAGATATGGTGCATGCATCTATCTCCACAAGATTTTTCTCTAACAGCACGGAAGGCAGAGCAAGAGCAGGGGAAAAGCAGTGTCTTTTTTTAATGCATGGGAATCTTTGGTACAGAAGGATCAAGTGATTTGCCCACGGTCTCACAGCAGGTCAAAGGGAAGCCTTCCTTGGGAGCAAACTTAGATCTGCATCACGCACCGATGCCTCTGCAATGGGCCTTCCCCCACGTGAATGCATTAAATAAGCGAGTCGATAAAACAAGCAAGGGAATATCGTGCTGGGAAGAGTTGTAAGTCGAGCTGGCTGGGCACCAGCGAAGAAAACCAGCTCGTGAATTCAAGAGGAGCTTATAGCAAAGACCGTGGGTTGCAAACAGCCTTTCTCTCCAGAAAGCCTGCCTTCGCCTTTGGTGGTGGGTGCCCTGTGTCTGTGTCCCAGGGAGAACTGGTCCATCCTTTGCTGTTGTCACCAATCTTTTGTCTTTTGGAGCCTGAGAGGAGGCGAATACCAAACCCCGCTCTCAGCCGAATGAGAAGCAGTAAACCCCAAAGCTGCTGCGTTTGTAGCGTGGTCCCAGAGGGATGCTACACAAGGTGCCCCATCTCAGGGGGTGTTGGAGCTGGGTGTGCTCACCCGGGCTGCACCGGGCTGCTGCACCCCCCGACCTGAGAAGAGCTAGCGGGGACAGGGCAGAGGAGACAGCTCGGTTCCCACCAGGACTGTCACCATGGGAACTTTAGGGACCGAGGCCATTTATGGCTGGTTGTAAACCCTGACGCTGACAGCAAAGGCTTTCTTCGCCTCTTCCTCTGGGCTTGGCCCTGGCTGCCTCAGAGAAAGCAGGCTCGCATTTTACCTCCGGCTGGCTCTGCACACACATCCCCTGGCACCGAGCGCTGGCCCGCTACGTGGGAGCCGCTGGCGCCCAGGGAAGCGCCCTGGCCGACTCTCCCAGAGAAAGCGGAGCAGATGCCCGAGGCTGTGGAGCACTCTGGGTCTCATGACTCTGCAGACACCTGGGGATGCAGGGGGAGAGAGGCGGTGGGCTCACTTTTCTCCCGCGGCGCCGTTGCCCCTTGGAGGAGCTCTCAGATCAATTTGCGAGGCTGAGGATCTCTGCTAAGGTCTAGCTCCCCGCGGCAGGCTCCTCGCTTTGAGGCTGGAAAGGCTCATCTCTCGGCTTGGCCAACGCTGGCAGTGCTGCGGCGAAGAGACGGAGGAACAGCTGGCAGGAGCCAGCCTGTGGAGGAGAAGTTGAGGGCAGAAGGACTTCAGCAGCCAAATCTCATCTGGTCCTTCTTCTGACGCCAAACGCTCCTGTGAAACCGCTTCTGCCGTGCAGTTTCCGAGGACTACCCCAGTTCAGGTGCCCGCCTGGCCCTCCTCTAGAGAGGGAGGCTAAAACGCAGAGCTGGTCAAGAATTGCTCCTTCTCCAGCTGCTCAGCTCCTGTCAAGAAACACCTCACACTCACAACTTCTCGATGCTGCTCGGTCACCTGGGAGCTGCAGTCCAGGTGGCTCGTGCCCATCTTGCCCTTTTCACAGACCCAGCACCCTTGGCTGGACTGCAGAACCCATCCCTGTTTGTGTGCCAGGATGCTCTGCTAACAAAACGTGACGAGATGACCACGGTGCTGGATGGGAACCTGGCATGGCATGGCAGGGCAGAGCCTGGCAAAGCAGGGCTCGGGGACCAGGAGGCAGCCCCGGTGCTTCGGGGTCAGGGCCTGGGGGGGGCAGGGAGGGCATCTGGCCAAACTGCCTGACTTCCAGGAGCTCAGGTTTGTGTTAAAAAGTAAAAGCTCCCTGCAGAATCCAGAACCCGCTGTTAAAACAGAATAAAAGAGTCGATACAAAGAAATAGCTCCAGCAGATCATCTCCAGCCGCTCCGTATCGGAAGCATTTAAGTGGAGAGCTGCCCAGAGACGCTCCCTTTCTCGAAGACGCTCGCGCGCACAAACACTCTCCACCGCAGGTTTCCCCGCAGCTTGAGGTCCAGCTCTGCCCGTCGTGTCTGCCAGGGCCTGTGACCCCGTCTGCACAGGAAGACATCTCCTGGCGGAGTGACGCACTCGGAATAACATGGACCACTGCTTTCTCCATTCTTCTTCTGCTTCACGCTCCCTGACTTCCATCGCAGATGAGTCACTGGCTGGCACCCCAGCTGGAAGATGGGCGAGTCAGCCCCTGTGCTGCTGACACAGCCTGGATGCAAACCTTCTGCTCTCGCCTAGGTATGAAACGAGGAAGAGGAGATGTGTTTCCTGAAGAAAAAGTGACGGGGCTTGTCCTGGGCTTCCTGGGGGATTCTGGAGGAAAAATGAAAAGGTATTGCTGCTTTGTGAGTGTAAGTGCATTTTTTTTTTCTGTGTTGTTTCATTTGTTTTATTTATTTATTTTTTTTAAATTTTTTAAGAAAGTGGTAAGAAAATTTTCCTCCTTAAGGGAAAAACAAAGCAAAAGCAGAGACGGGTAGCATTGACCGCTCATCCGTGGAGAACAGCGGTCCCATGAAAGGCCAGCTAACGTCCATAGAGAGACTGTTTGCATTGGTGCCTGGAGCTAATGAAGTATGACCGTGAAGGGGGCTCTTAATGCTAGTGCAAAGCGAGGCTCACAAGCTTCAAATGTTTGCCTGGATGGTCTCCAAACCTTCTGCCCTCCTTTGGGCCGGAGCTGAGGTCGGAGACCTCGGAGCTGCGAAGATTTCTGTGCGGCTGCTTCCAAGCAAAACCAGAGCATCACAATGAAAACAAATAAACAGATGGAGCTATTCTGAGCCTCTGCCACGTTGGAGGGTTTCATTTGCACGGTACCAAGCAGGATGTGTCCCTCCCTGTTTGGAAGCAATGTCCCGATTTACAGTTTATTACTTTCCAGTGAATTCCCTCCTCTGTCTGCAGAGCGTGGAGCCTGCACACCTCCGCGAGACCCTCGGTTCACACTTACAGAGCTCTGCTGCCTTCCACTAGCAGGGCAGGACCTTGACATCACAGTGCAGGACTGATTCACCCCCTACTAGGATGAGCCCTCATAGTAATCTGTCCGTGATATGCAGCTTCCCCTTCATGCTTGGTGTTAAAGAAGCCGCTTTGCAGATGTGGTCTTGTCCAGATACCCCAAAACAGCAGCTCTTACGCTCCCTGCGCACCTCTTGGCTGTCACTTCTGCCTGTGATGCTGTCCAAGACTTCTTGGTTTTGCCAGGGCCTTTGCCTTGTTATGTGCTGGTGATACTCAGCAGCTGGCTGCCCCCCTTCCTCCCCTCCCTGCTCCTCATTTCCTCTGGCTCCCAGGATACCCTGGCTTTCTTCAGGGCTGCATCCTTGCCGGATCCTCTGCATCCTTGTGCTGTGCTCTCACAGAATCACAGAATGGTCAGGGGCGGAAGGGACCTCTGGAGATCATCTAGTCCAACCCCCCTGCCAGAGCAGAGTCACCTACAGCAGTTGCACAGGACAGCGTCCAGGTGGGTTTTGAATGTCTCCAGAGTGGGAGACTCCACCACCTCTCTGGGCAGCCTGTTCCAGTGCTCTGCCACCCTCAAAGTAATAAAGTTCCTCCTCATGTTAAGATGGAACTTCCTATGTTCAAGTTTGTGCCCGTTACCTCTTGTTCTCTCGGTTGGTCGCAGTTCTTCATGCTGACTCCTCATGGAGGCTCAGCTTCCTTTCCCCTCCCAGACCCAGTCCAGTTTCCCTTCAGCCAAAGCCCCATCCCAAATCCTGTCTCCTCCCAGCAGTTCCTGTCATCTCCTTTCTCCACCTGCCTGTGCGTGCCTTGCTCAGCTGCCTGGGCCAGGATGGGGAGTGTGTGTGAGGGGGCAGGAGCTGCCTAATCTCAGGGAGGGACTGGACTTGCGGTCTGGATCACAGCGATCCAAAGCTTTGCTTATCTGGAAATCCTGCTCAGCCCCTGGCTGGAGCACATCCTGAAAGGGGGAAGTTTCAGGGAATTTAGCCGGTGAGCGCTATAAGGCTGCCTTAAGGGAGCACATGTGAAACGGAGTATTTCAAAGACTTGGCTAAGTTTGGCAGCAGCAAAGGTTGCATCTGGACTAAACCAAAGGCCTTCCTTGCTTCTCCTTTTGCCAAACTTCAGGTCCGCATGCCAAAAACATGCAGCTTCGAGAGCTCTTCAAAGAAAAGGTCATCAGATTTCTCTGTAACAAAAGCAAGAGAAACCAAAGTATTTCCTTTTACAATGTTCTTGGAAGAAGATGAATCATTTTGGCTGAAATTATATATTTTATATCTATATTTATATAGATAGTTCAGCATTAGGCAGCCGACCAGCAAGACGAAGTCCAGCCCAAACGGTTTAACTATGGCCAAGTTAAAACCGGCTGAAACCCGGCGCTTGGTATGGGAAGAGTGACAGCATGTTCATAGTGCTTGGCAGGAGCGGACCTACCTGCGACGCCTGTCCCTTGTACCTCCGCTTTCACGAAGCTGCTGGAGCGGAGAGCGTGTTTTGTCGGGGTGGAGGAAGTATGAGAAAACCCTACAACTTCCATCCTTTTCTGCCTTTGCTTTCTTTCTCCCCCAAGCCAGAATGGCAGTGCCCAATCTTTAACTTGTGAGTGGTACCCAGGCTCCGGCCGTGGTTTGGAGATGGAGCTCGGGGCGGACAAGTGCATGGTTGCATACACACAGGAGCGTTGGCCAGCTTATACCAGTGCTTTCCAGCTACCTCAAACTTACACCTCATGACAGCTCTGAACAGCATTGTGCCCTGCAACACATCCTGCATCAGGGGAAGCCGTGTGGTCCTCACAGCAGAGCGAGGAGGGGAGAAGAGAGGGGAGCCAGGCATCACAGGCGGGTGTGCTGGGAAGTGCGGCTGTGCAAGAAGAAATGGCAGGAGGTGAGGGCTCCAGGGCCAGGCAGGGCTGGGTGAGGCTGTACCACTGCTCAGGTCTGTACAGCATCCTCTCCCATTTTTCTGCCGCGTGATGAAACGGTGGTTCACCGGCCATCCCTCCTGGTGCTCTGCGGCGCGTCTGCCTTCTGTCAAGCTGGGGAGTCAGCGTCCCAAATAAAAGTGATGCTGCCCAGGACTGGGAGGAACTTGTACTGCAAGGAGACCGGCACTGGGATGTGTAGCTGGGCTGTAGCAAATGGCATAGAGCTGCACTGCAGCAGTGGAGGTGTTAGAGAACAGAAGAAGCCTGAAGTCCCCAGTTAGCATCACCTACTGCAGCACCATGCATTGAGAGCTGGGTATGGATGCTGCGTCCCTCCTCTCTCTCCTGCATCACTGCTGTGCCCTGGCAGGGCCACTGCCACAGCAGATGAGGAAGGCGAGAAGCTGGCCCAGCCGTGGTGGTGCCACGGTGGGCGCAGGCAGGGCTGGGGAGCAGGGCTGCCCTTCACAAAGGTACTGCGTGTCCGCAGAGGTGCTGGTTTTGCTCTGCTGTCGGAGTCTCCCGTAAGCATGCTTTTTCCCTTCTGGGAGACTAAACAACCTCTGAGCAAGGAGAATGTGGCAGCTATCACAGGCACCGTTGTGTTGCTGGGGTGTTTTGGGGAGGGGAGAGAATACCCCGAGAGCAGGGGCTCGTGGTGTGGCAGCTGCAGTTTTCACGACAGCCTCCTTGCTCCCCATCGCTGCCACGCGAAGGGCTCTCCACGTCTCATCAGTGCTCAGCTAGCAGCAAGCTGCACTTTCTTTTGTGCCCATCTGCTGGGTCTGTGGCACCAGGCACCCTCTCCCGTTTAGGCACCTCTTGCCGCTGGTGGCATGGACAATTTGATGAAGGAAGGAGGGAGGAGGGACACGTCAGGACCTGGACGAGGAAATAAATATTTAGATTCAGATGCACAGAAGATAACATGGTGCCTTACATCTGGCTGCCACCAAGATGCGCAGAGCAGCTTCTGAGGTCAGGACAGTTTGCCCATCCTTGACTCGGGTGACTGGTGGGCACTCAGCACGGCTCCAGCATTGCAGTACCTCCTGCCAGCCTCGGTCTTCTGCTGATGTTCCTCGGTCTGAAGCTGATGGCGGTCGGGGTGTGTGAGTCACCGGCCTCTGCTGGCCTTCGTCCACATGCTCCATTTGGTGCTGCTTTGTGTGTGTGAGAGCGCGCTCCCCTCTCCCAGCTGTGCGTGCCTGCCTGCCAGCGCGCGGCTGATCGAATTTGCAGCTGTGCTGGTTTTCGCCTCTCTTCTAGCTCTGGGAGTCTTGTTCATGGATTTGGGGGAAAGAAGGAGGAGGAAGAGGAGCAGGGAGGGAAAATGAAAAATAAATTCATAAACCAACAGAGGGAGAGATGCCTAGTAGAAGGAGATGTCGGCTTTCAGAGCTGTTTTCCCACCAGGCAGCATGGTGTGCCGTCATCCCCACTGTGCTTTCACCACCAGCAAGCAGAAGATGCCACCTCCCCACACCTTCCTGGAAGATGAACTGGGGTCTCTGTTGGAAGTCCCCTAGCTCCTCCAGGCACCATGTTGATTCCCCAGAAAACCCATGGCTTTGCACCCAGTTCTGTGGCTTCTGGGGCTGCTTCTGCTCTCTCCACGTGGTGAGGAGGGACACCCATCCAGCAGATAGACATACTGGACCTTCCTCAGTAGGCACCATCAGCTCTTGACCACAGTGTACAGCCCATAGAGCACAGACATGGTGAATAGAGCTGGATGGTCCCTCCAGCGGGAGCTGGCTGGCAGCTGCAGAGCTAGGATACAACCTCACGACCAGACACTCGACAGAATTCTTCGTTGCAGTAGATGCACAGGAGATCTCCAGCCGTGGCACCTTGCAGAGGAACCATGAGACATCCCAATGGGGACAGTCCCACATCTCAGGAGGTTTTTAGAGGTAAGTTCTGCTCTTTGCAAAAGGTTGGGGAAGGCCTCAGGGTGGACTGTCCAGGATCCTGGTTCCTGTGGCATCTTCCCCCAGAGGATCTTGTGGGTCAGGAGGTGAACTAAGAGACATTTTGGAGAGCTTGAGTGCCCTGCTCCTCTCTCCACTGGGTGCTGGGGGCTTGGGTGTGTCAGTCTGAAGCTTGCCTCTGCATATCACTTTGCCAAATGATCTGTACCCCAGTGTGCCCCACAAAAACCTGCAACGGGTCATGGGACCCATCACATGGGGTCTTCTGAGGATGAGCAGGACTATGAGAACAGGGGTGGACCAGCCAAAACAGTATGGTGGACACTGTCTTGCTTCCCTGTGTTTTATGGTCGATGGATTTGACGAAGACCCCACAGCCTTCAAAATTTTGTCCCCCCTCCCAAGCCTTTCCTGTAGCAGACCCAGTTTCTGAAAGGGGCTATTTGGATTTCTCATCACTTGGCCCTGTTAATCCTGTCTTTTCCCAGGGAACAGCAATGGCCTAAAGCTTGATTGTGCTTTAGCTGGCATGGAGGCAGATCTGCCAACTCCAAGGGTTCCTCACCTGTGGGACACCTGTGCAAACGAGATCCGACAAGGCCCCGGGGACACGGGTCAGATCGGGACAGAGCAGCGGCTTCCCAGCAGGGGCTGGGAGGGATGTAACTTCCTCAGCAGCTGCGAGCCTGCAGATAGGATGGGGAAGGCGCTCAAGGGGTCTGGACCAGTGTTTAAGCACTGGAGCGGAACCAGGCTGACTTTACAGTTTACAGCCGAGGTGTACGCTGCAGGCAGCGGAAGGTATTTTCCCAGTCTTTCTGGCGGTCCCCACTCGCAGCTGGAGAAATGCTTTGGACGTGAGACTCTCCCAGCGAGATGTCAAGCCCATGCACTCTGTGGGCTGCGCTGGGCAGGGGCTCGGGTGCCAGAGAGCCGGGGCTGCAGCAAAGACCCCCTCGCTTTTCACCGAGGTGCCTGGTGTGCGTGGGGGGAGGACCTCTCATGCCCTGATCCCCAACCTAACCCCCCACCTCCCACCCAAACTTGCTCATCTTGTAGTCCATGGACTTTCCCCGGCTTGCAAAGACCAGGGGTGATTGTGGCAGACCTTCTCTAATCAGGGTCTTTGCCTCCCGATCCAGGTGCAGGAGGTAATGTGGTGCCACCCCTCCCCGGCACAAGGATCTCCCTGCCCCAGCGAGGCTGGCAAGTGGGGTGGCCCCCACCTGGCACTGGGGACATGCAAGGAGGGGTGGGTTTTGGTTGCTTGCAGCATGTCTTGCTGTGCTGTGGAGTAGGGCGAGGAGCGTGGACCCCGTGGCACCAGCCCGGGAACAAGTGTGTGGGTGAAGGAGGGGTAGCTGCTGTGTTGGTGGGGATGGTGGGAGTGGGGAAGTGGTGGTTGGAGAGAGGGGCCCCCCAACCCTCTGAGGTGCTCATCTCCAGAGGGGGATGCTGACTGTCTCGCAGGATAAGCCCTTGAAATCCCAGGAGGGCTTCAGTTCCCCTCAGGTGCTGCATCCTCTGCCACCGCCCCGGAGGCAGCAGCCTGAGGGTGCCTCCGACAGGGACCTTGGGCAGGAGCATCCTCCCCCCTCTCCTGCCATGGGGTGCAGGAGGAGGCTGCCAGCTGGGACGAGGGCTGGGGGCAGCAGCTACCAGGCCCAGGGAGGGGACAGTGGCACAGCTGCAGTCAGGGGAAGGAGGGGGGGACGACACTGTAGCCCATGTCCCACCGCCCCCACGCAGTTCAGAGGGAGGCGGGGGGGGGTGTGTGTGCGTGCGGGGAAATTTGCCCTCACCTCCCCATGCCCCTGTTTTGAGGGGCGAGAGCGAGTGGCACGATACCCCACGGGGAGGGGGGGGCGAGCTGTCACCCCAACTCAAGCAGCAAGCCTGGGTGCTGGGTAAGGAGCCGATTTCCCACAGCCCCCGGTGCTGGGGGNGCAGCTCAGCCCCACCGCCCCCCGTCCCGCGTGGGTGCGGGTGTGGGTGCGGGTGGGAGGCACCTTCCTCCCTTCTGCGGATGCTCGGGCCGCCCCTCCTCCCCACCTGGGACACAGCCGCCCTTCTCTTCCCGGCCCGCTGCGCACACACACGGCTTTGCACGTAGCAAATGGAGGCGATTTCCTCCTCAGCGGCAGCACATGGAAAGTATTGAGCCGTGTGTGGTTTTTCCCCCGTTTTTTTTTTTTTTTTTCTCTCCTTTTTTTCTTTTTTTTTTTTTTTTTCTCCCTTTCCTGCCCAACACTGTGTCAGTGTGCTGTTGGATGCGGCGTGTTGAGAGCTCCCGCTCTTCTCCGCTCCCGTACATCTGCTCCTGGTTGTCCTGCGCGCTGCTGAATGTCAGGAAATGGCTGAATCATACAGCGAGAACAGCCGGACAGACCCCGCCGGGGCAGGGCGGGACGGAGCCCGGGGGGGACATTGGTGGGGGTGTTGGGAAGCGGGGGCGACAAAGGAGGCTTTTGGGCGCTGTGGCTCCTCTGAGATCTCTTGTGCTGCTTCTCTCCCAGCGGGAAGAGCCGTGCGGGGTCCGCTGTGTCTCTCCCCTCCAGTCTGGTCAGCGTCTTTGGGGTTGGTTTGCTCACAGAGGGGGACACAGGGGTGTCTTACTTATAGAATCATACTTACTCATAGAATCATAGAAGGTTTGGGTTGGAAGGGACCTTAAAAATCACCTAGTTCCAACCCCCGCTGCCATGGACAGGGACACCTCCCACTAGACCAGGTTGCTCAAAGCCCCATCTAACCTGGCCTTGAACACTTCCAGGGATGGGGCATCCACAACTTCTTTGGGCAACCTGTTCCAGTCTCTCAGCACTCTCACAGTAAATTCCTTCACTTTTCCAATGGAATATTATTTCCCAGTAACCAAGGAGGGTGAAACCACCAGGCAAACCCTGGAGAAGAGCCCTTTGCTCATCCTGCTCACTATCTGGGGCCAGAACACAAATACACTGCATGTATTGATTGTGTGAGGTGTCAATCAGCTGGTGGGGCTGGGATGGCCAAGGAAACCTTGTACTGACTGGAAGGGGGTCTCTTTAAATACCCAACGCTTGGGGTACCCTGCTCTGACAAGGAAAAGAAAACGCCAGGAACCCAGAAAGGACAGGCGCTATGGGTGATGAATTGAGTGTGGCAACCAGCTTGGTATCAGTGCTTGTGGGCTGCGTTATGAGGACTTGTGCCATCATCGTCATCTTGGGACAGAGTCTTTGTCCCCACAGAACAGCTGCAGCACTGAGAAAGGGAGAACTGGGGCACCAGCAGCCAAGGCAAGGGCGGGCAACAAGCCATTGTGAAGGGTCAGGACCTGTTCAGGGCACTGGTGGCAGAGCCTAAAGGGCTGTTTGTGTGTGGGGGTGACTTTGCTGTAAGAAAGGGCAGCAGCTAGGTAGGCATAGAACATATGTAGACACCTCTGAGCTAGCGGTGCCAATAGTTAGTCACCATGAGGACATGGTCCAGGCTCCGTGCTGGGGGTAAATGACTCATATTGAAGTCTGTGGGACCAGAGCTTCGTTGCTCTTGGCACTCAAGCCACCTAGATTTAATGCTAGGTTGCGTACATCCTTCAGGGCTGGTAAGAGAGTCCTTCGCAGCATGCTGTGCCATTTGTAAGGACAGCACATATGCTCTCTGGAACAAACATCCTATGAGCCCAAGAGCCTGTCCTCTCCATCCCTGCAGCATGTTTGAGGGTGATACCAATGGAGTCGAGAAATTTGCCGTAAATTCTTACACAGACTGGGGAGAAGGGGGGAATTTTTGCACCGGGCAGCTCACCAGCTTGTCTCGGTCCCTGCACCTTGTCTCCACTCCCCGTATCGCACACTGCTGAATCCACACGCAGACGTCGCTGGAGGGCAGGGGCACGTGGGGGGCAGGCTTTTTTAGGACACGTTCACAAGGCGAGTGCCTGGGCTGCTGCTATGTTTTACTAGCCAGTGCGTTGAGGAACTCCCCCGTTTCTGTTGATCTGAGCTGGGCAGGTGGAGCGAGTCCCTTCCCGCAGGTCCTGCTGCTGGTTCCTCTTGCAGGAACCAGCAGTACGTGAGGGCCAGAGCAGCGCTTCAGGAGGGGAGGTGGTGGCCCTTCTCTCCACCTGACTGTCTGGTATTTGTCCTCTGGACCGTTTCCTTCCTCTAAGTAAGCGCCCATCTGACTCATGTTTGAATCCCTTCCCTGCCGCTGCTCCAAGAGCTCATTGTATGCAGGAATGGCTCTCTGTGTGCAGACCTTGTGCCATGCCATCCCTCGGAGCGCACTCCCTGTCCTCCCACCAGCTGCTCTCCCTGAGCTGGTTACAAGCTTTCTCTCTTCCTTGGAGTATTTTACATCCAACCCTGCGCTTTTGTCTCCCAAGATTTTAACGCTGTCCAAGTTCTCCTTAAGATCCAAGCCCTCTTCTTCTGTGACCTGCAACCGCAGAGTGGCGGGTGCTGCAGAAATTTGCAGAGCGTGAGGTGTTTCAGAAAGCTGTGGGGCTTTTTAGACAGAAGACATCAGCGATGTACCACTTTCTCCTTGTTTCGGTACGGACCTGACCCCTCGGCGGGGTGCTGGGAGGCACTGGTGAACACAGGGTGCTGTCTGCTAAACAAGCTGCAAAAAGTGGCTGCATCTCACTCACAAGCCAGAGGGATTTTGCTCTCAGAGCGGGTGGGGGATCTTCGGGCAGTGGTTTTCTTTGTTTCCAGCTCCTCAGTAGCATCCCCTGATGGAACAACCTGGGACGGGCTGATCCGAACGATGCCGATGGACTCAGCTCTTGGTGGCCAATGGTGGAAGAGGCGACTGTGGGGTGATGGGAGATGCAGCCCATCAGGAGCCAGGGGAGGGCCCAGGAGATGGGGCTAGCCTGGGGGAGGTACCCAGCCTCCAGGGAGGTCTGGGCTGGTCCCCCCACCCCTCACCACCTCCGCTGCCGCAGGCGCACAGTCCCAGTCTGGCACCCGTGTGCCAGCTCTGCTGTGAGCGTAGGCAGGGACGTAATGAAGTGGGGCTAAAGGCTTTGGAGGGGAGAAGCTTCCCTCATCGTGGTCCTGGCAGTCGGAGCAGAGCGAACCCTGACTTCCAAGCATCCCCGTCCCTCAGGATGTGACTGCAGGCCTGTCCCAACACCCGGCGTGCAACGGGTCCTTGGGGTCCCTCCTTGCTTTGCTCTCCATCTGAGAAGGGCTGATCCGGCTCCTCCCTCCTGCACATCACCCTCCAAGAACCCACTGCCACCCGGGGGCCCTCAGCAACTCCCGTCACGCTCCTCGGAAGCTAACCAGCACTGTCCCAGCACCATGGCATCCCCCAGCTCTGCTCGGCCCTGTTAGCCAGCGAGCTGCATCCCCGACGGTCGCCTTCAAGGAGCTGCCACCAGCTCGGAGCCGGTCCCCCGGGCGCAGGCGAGAGCCACAAGCGGGTGGTTGCCACCCTCCCTCCTGGCTTGCCCCGTGGCTCTGCCCTGCCTGCCAGGCTCGGGAGCGGGCACCCGGCCCGGCGGGGCTGGAGGCGGCCGGGGTGTGGAGATGGGAGCGCGCTACCAGGGCTCCCAAGGCAAGCCTTAGTCAGAGCCCTGCTACCGTACGTGCAGCCTGGCACTGAGACGGGGCGTGAGCCTCCGTGAGAGGCAGGGAGGGAAAGCGGTGATAAACGAGCCCGGGTAATTAATTCCCACTCCTGATTGCATGTTTGCTCTCCAAAATGTGTGTGTTGGCATGATCCCGGGCAGGGCTTGGCCCAGCATCCAACAGACACCTTCTTTTATCTCGGTTATTTCATCAAATCTGTTAATTGTATCTATCTCAAGCCCTGGGCTCAGGATGGAGATTGCACATCAAACGGCGACAGCTCATAAAGTGGATCCTAGCCGGGCACTGAGCTCAGCTCTGAGGCTACAAAGAGGAATAAGAGACCTCCCAGACTGTGATTTCATCCCAGGCTCTCTGCAAACATCCTCCTTGCCCCGCTGGGGCAGACGGGGTCTGCAGAAGGCTGTCAAACCCCACGTTTGACAGGCTAGGCAGGGAAGGAGTTTCCCACACTGATGACCTCTGCTAAAGGATGTCCCGCGGCAGTCAGGAAAAAGTGGCCACCTGAAGCTTGGAAACACGTCACATTTGCAGTGGTTTTAAATTGGGAGCAAGTAATCTCTGTAAAATCCTTATCTGGAAGTCAGGCAGTGAGGCTCATCCCAAAATACACGGGCTTGCCGCCAAAGCTCCTTGCGTAGCACTGACACAAGGGTATTACATATGATGTCCCTCTTGCAGGAGCTGGCCGCCCAGCTCCAGGAGGCTCTCAAGGCTTCCAGTCTGTCCTGCACATGCCCTGCAGACAGCTCATTAATTTCCATTCCACAGCCCAATCTCTTCTTTCTCTGACACAATTATTTAAAAGTTTCTTCGCAGCCCTCCGGGCGTCCCACCCTCTCGCTGGCTTCCCTTTACACAGCTCACTCCAGATCATCTCCACAGGACTTTGCCCTGAGCCTCCCTCCAGATGAGCTTCACAGCTGGGGCGCAGGGGGGCAGATGTATGGGAAGACCACGGGGGTCTTCCTTGCCTTATACCCCAGACCTGTAGCTTCAGTCAAAGAGGTGAGAAGGCCCTAAAAGGGGCATAGGGGAAAATGGGGGCAGTCCCTTGTTCCCAGGAGAAAACAGTTCTGGTCTGTGCTTAGACGGGGCAGCATCTCAGAGGCCCTCCCAGAGCTGCTTTTGGATGAGAGGCTTCAGGCTAACGAGCCAGGTCAGCAAGCACAGGCTTGCTGCTCTTCTGGAGTGCTTGTCTCTTGGTGACATGAATAATAATAGAAGACTTTGCTGCCTTTGGTGGCCTGCGCCCTGGGCCACACCTTGTGTCTGGAGTGCAGGAGCTGATGGGGCCATTTTTGACCAAGCAGAGTCCCTGGAGCGCTGTTGGGTCCTGCTGAGCCACAAAGCTACGAAAGATGGCTCCTTCCCAAGGACGTATATCTCCCAGAGCAGGCAGCCAAACAGCAGCCCCGGCCACCAGCCACCAGGGAGGTGAGTAGCACCGGGGAATCCAGTGGTGTGAGTCCCCAGCTGGGCTAAAGCCAGTGGCCGGGCTCCCTACGCTCTCCAGCACCACGGTGGAGAAAGTGGTTTGGAGGAGGTGTGTGGGAAGCCTCTCCCAGGCACGAGTGGGTGAGAAGGGAAGGAGCATGCAGGCGCTTGTTGGGAAAGCAGGCAAGCAGGCAGCATTGATCGCGTGGCAGGGCCAGTGGAGCGCAGGCAGGACCTGCTCTCTCCCAGGAGCTTAAGACGGTGGGGAGGGAGCACGCGGATGCTGAATGTGGAGGTGCTGCGTGCGATGGGCAGGGAGGAAGGTTGTGGTCCGGCGAAGCTGTAACTGCTCGCTGTCATGAGATGTCCCACAGGACATCTATGGCTGTCCCATAGGCTCATAAATCACCTCTCAGCGGGCCGGTGCTTAAATCGCTCCAGCAACACTGCAATATTCTGCGCAGCTTCATCTCTTCCCTACCGGAACAGGGGCCATTCCCTTCCCCCAGCTGCTCTGCCCACACTTGCCGAAGGAGAACCCAGCCCTTTAATTCCAATCACAAATTCTGGAAATGATTAGCGGGCTGTCATCACTCAGCCCCACCGGATATCGGGCACGGGGCATTTCCGTCCCCTGTAATTAATGGTGCGCGGGGCTGCCTGGCTCTGCGGCGGGCAGGGAAAAAGCGAGCGAGAGGTGGGTGTAGCGCTCCCTCCGCCTGCCTCCCTCGCTGCCCGCCTGGGAAAACCGCTGGACCAAAAAGCAGGGCAAAGAATAAATTCATTCATGGCTAAAGGTAAGGACAAGGCAACAGGGTTCCCCAAAGAATCGGACCGCTCCTATGTGGGAAAAGAAATGGGAAATAGTGTGGTTGGGGTGGGGGGGGGGACACACAATGCTGGGGCAGCCCCCTTCACTGATGCGCAGAACTGCACTTTGTGCGACGGCTGCCACGTCCCCCGAGGGGCCTGGGAACTCAGTGGCCCGTTGGTCCCCTGTCCCTTCCCGGGTACCCAGAGGCAGCTGCCAGCTCCTGCCTGATGGAGAGGATGTCAGCATCGCACCCCGCAGCCTCCCCGCAGTCGCCCAGCAGCTTTTGTCGTGTGTGTGTGTGTGTGTGTGTGTGTGTCTCCCCTCCCCGCCTGCCCCTTTCCCAGGGCGCTCTCTGGCTCCCGGGAGCTGCCCGTTTGCCAGCTGCCTAGCGAGAGCCGCTATCTGTCCCGTGTGAATGCTGTGCCTCCATCCAGCAGCCTCCCAGCCCTCCGCTGAAACGCCTCATTGTGCAGCTGGCCGGACTACGTGAGCCTGGCTACGTGGAGCCTGTTTTGCTTTGAAGCTCACTCTTCCTTTCGAATTCAACAGAACTGTGTGGTGCAATTGTAAAATTTCCCTCCGTTGGCCAACCTCCTGATGTTAACAAAAGCTCCCTGCTATGTAAACAGGCCAGATGCTGCGGGATGCTGTCTGCAGGCTCACGTACCCTCCTCGTGCTGCGAGAGGTGCTGGACTCGCACCTGCGGGCTCCCTCAGCCGGGCAGAGGGCTTCGAGCCGTGCGCCCTCCGGTCAGGGCAGAGACACCGCTTCCCTCGTCCTTTCACCAGTGACCTCAGATGAGTCTATCCCTTCCTTTCGGATTAGCTGGCCCTGCCGAAATCCTGGCTGAAACGCTCTCAAATGTGGCGTGTGTTATCTTACGAAGGAGGGGCGAGGTTCCAGATGACTAGGGAAAAGAGACAGAGGGATAGTACCTGTTCTTAAAGGAGTGGAAATGGAGCCATGGGACCGTGGACCTGCTGGGCTGCCTTCAGCACCCGCAAGGGCCCTCGAGCAGACACCCTATTTGTAAGACTGTGATAGCAAGGTGAGAAGTGATAGCCAACACGGGGTTGGCAATTGCCTAATTTCCTTCTACAGCTGGGTTGGAGGGTAAGGAGATGAGGGAGATGTCTCCTGGCGCTAATGCTATGAGCTATTTGCACGATCAGCCTGGGTGTTGGTCTCAAAGATGCCTATTGCATTTGCTGCCGATGAGTGGCCACGTGGTGGTTGCAGGCACTTTGGAGATCAGGATGGGAGTTCAAGCAGATGGTGACATTGGTGAAATGGATATAAACAGGATGCAATTCATAAGGGCAAATGCAAGCCACAGCTCTTAGCAAGATAATCTGCTGTATGCATATACAAGGGGCCAACAAGGCCTTCAGAAAAGGACATGGGTGTCATTGTGGTGACGGGTGTCATTACTGAGTGACTTGACAACAAACAGAGGTGAAGAAAAGCAAACGTCCCTACTGGGCTATATAAACAAGACTGCCACATGCACCATGTGTGCTGCAATCATTCCACTTCATGCAGCATTAGGAAAGCCTCATACTTTCTGGATATATCCACTTTTGGGCAATGCAGTTCAAGACAGGCTTACACGTATTAGAGTCCACAGAAGATGATCAGCAGCCTAGTGACCATGACCTATGAGTACAGGTTGAAAGAACTGCATTTGTTTAGTCTGTTTCGGAGAAGAGGAAAGGGAAAACATGATAACCTCCAGAATTGTAAAATGTGTCTGAAAAAGGAACAGAATGGATTGTTGTCCATCTCCAGGAGACATAAGGTTAGACATCCAGAAAAACTTTTCAGCTCCTTAAGAGCTGTCCTGTCCTCTTAAGACAGAGTGCCTTGCAGAGACCACACAATCTCCTTCTCTAGAAATTTCCAAAACCAAGGCGTTACAAATACCTGTCAGGTCCGGTTAGATAGCAGTACCCCTCCTTGGCAGAGATACATCTAGATGATGCCTCAGGTGCCCTGTTTTCGGTCATGCACCATTAGATGGTAAGGCACAGCCATGCAGTTCCAGGAGTGAGTTGGTTGTTGCAGGCTGACAAGAAGGGCATCCCTGAAAATCAATGAACAGTGATTCTCATCACATTGCCATGTTGTGGAGACACCACACCATATTCCCCGTTTCAAAAAGCGGATAGCCTTGTGGGATACAGGGCACAACACCAGCAACCTGTCAGTTGGCCAGATGAAGCTTAACCCAATGTTCAGACAACTCCACCTTTCAGCTGATGGAGGACAGCAGGCTGCTATCGCTTCTTGCTGGGAAATGCGGTGGTTTAGTTGCACTGTGTAGGCTCCTAACTCTGTGGAACTGGGGGTCAACCAGAAAGGCTCATTGCATCATTCCTGTCTACAACAATCAGATGAGAAGACGTCTTGAACGGGTCTCTCATTTGGTGCTGGGTAGATAACAAGTAAAGATTTAGAGAAGTGGTGGATGAAGCCTACCCTTTGTTGTGGCTGAAGTTAAACCACTCATCCAGGGAAAGCTCCAAGTGTGGAGTAAACATCAGTCCTTGGATGAGCTTTCATGATGGCAGGAGAAAGAGGGCCTAGTCCCCACCAGACCTCGCAGCAGTCCTTCAGGAGGAGAACACACTGAATCTGGTGAGTCCTCCAAGGGGTCAGTGGGAAAGCAAACCTACAGGAGTCCGTGAGAGCCGTGCCAGACTTCTGCAGAAGACCGTTCAAAGCAAACCTGAACTACCTTTCTTTTCACGCAGACCAGGTGCTATAGCCTGTATGGGAAGTCCTCCTATGGCTGCGTTGGTTCAGCCCCGTGCTGAAGCATACAAACTGCCCCTTCAAACTCAAATGCTCTGTGAAGGTTGGCTCCAGCAAATGGGTGCCTCTGCCAGAGGGTAAGCATGTTCACAGAGGCTGGGTGGAGGCTGCATGGAAAAACTAGACCCTAAGCCTTATTGGCACGGAAAAGCCAACCCACCGCACGCACTAAAGGAGGCATTGGCAATGAAAGGGCTGACCGTTGCCTGGATTACAGCACTGAGATGAGAGAGGCCACTGTGGTATAAACATCTGTCAAGAGCAGATGAGGGTTGGAGCAGAGACGTTCCCCACAGGTTTATATGATTTTCAAGGACCCGAGGCCAATGATCCATTTTCTACTCCTCAGTGATTTCACAGATGAGTGACCTCAGTGATCTCATGACCTACTAATAAATAATTCTTCCAAACTCCTTGGCTGAATCGCCCCTGTGTAATGGTGCAGGATGAAACCAAGGGGAATAGCTTTCTCCAGGACTTCATATTGCAGCTTAAGAGCATTTGATAAGGCCATTCCACAGGGAGTACAAAACCCCCTGTGCTTGGAAGGGAGGAGAAAGGGGTCACAGTGGATAACATAGCTCAGCTCTTGGAAAGTACCTTCTCTGGCTGTCCTGCTCAGCCAAGATGAAACTTCCCCAGCAGTTGGTTCAGTTCTGCTGGATGAAGAGGTATAGAACCACCGTAGCAAGCCTCAGAAGCTACAACTGGCCCTCCAGACATTCCCAGCTTTCACTCGAAACCGAAGGGGATTGCATCTACACTATTGATTTCTACCAGCCAGCACAGCTTTGCTGCTCGAGGGTGTGAAGCAGGGAGACCAGCCACACCAGCCAAACATCTCATAACATCTCATTTTGGTATATGGCAAGTTTGTTCTGGGGGCTGAGCTTGGAGGAGTACCATGACCTCCTCCCCTCCCCGTCTGACTGCGGTGCTCGGGAGAGTGAGTCATCCATTTTTCATGTGGAGCTCCCCATCGTTCCAAGGGAAAAGGCCATGCTTCCGGCATCCCTTGGCGCGTGAGTTTCCATTCATCTGTTGATGGCCAGGCAACATGCCATCCCCAGGACAAAATGGCTGCTGCTTAGTTCCTCTGCTATTACTGCACCCTTTAGGATTTTGCTAAATTTCTCCAAGATCTCCAAGTCTTTTGGACAGTCTGAGTGGAGAGAGCTCAGCGTCTGGAGATTTTGGTGTCAATCCCTCAGCGCACTCTGGCTAAATCAGAAAGATCACCTCTTCTTTTCCCTTGATTTCTGCAAGTACTGCACAGGGCAGGAGCGAATCAGACCTTTTGCCGCTGCAGCTCCATGTTTTCATGCAGCAGAGGTGCATCTGTCCCCATGGCTTGTCGACAGGCTCTGTTAACAGAAGATCTTCAGTAAAATGTTAGGGAACACAGTATCCCCTCTTGTCTCCTGGAGGGGGGAACATTAGATGAATAAATATCCCAAGGCAGGCCAGCCAAATCAGGCCCTCCTGATTTAGAAAAGTCAACCAAAGCAGACCGGGTGGTCATCAAGTGGTCCCCTCGCTTTGAGGGACACATAACACATCGCTTCTTGGTGGGATCAGCCAGCTTTCACCCTGGCGTGGACAAAACTCCCCTGTTTCACAGGAGGTGGTAAACAAGCCCTGGACCTCATCCCTTGGCCCCAGGGCACACAGTTGCGAAGCTCCTCTGATCAGTGTGGGAGGAAGCGCCTCCACCCTCTTTATGGCTGCCCGGTAATGAGCCCCAGCTGTAAGCCTCTCCCTTCCATGCCTGGAAGCCCAGGCTGGCCTCGCAGGGTGGGGCATGGCCTGTTTAACCCATTCCCTGGACGGACGGATGGATGGACAGATGGATGGACAGATGCTCCCCAGCTGCTGCTGAAGCACTGGGAGCCTCTCTCTGCTGGGTTGGCTGGCTGGGTTGTCAGAAAGGTGCCAAAAAGCTGGGGGTGCACAGGCGTGCGGGTTCGTGCGCTGGCGGGAGCAGCGATGGTTTTGCTCGCTCCCCGCTCGAAGGCGCACCAGGGAGTGACCTCTTCCCCGAAGGTGGCCGGGAGGTGTGGGGCTTGGCAGGAGGATGGGTTGTCCCCAACACCTTCTTCACCGAGCTGTTCCCGGTGGCTCCCGCCAGCACCGTCAGGCTGGGGTTGTCCATCCCACGAGCGTGCGGGTCCATGGGTTACTGCAGGGTGTCCTCTCCTTCCGCAGCCCCGCATCCCAGCAGCACCTGGGGCTTTGGCTCCTTTTTTTTTTTTTTTTTTTT
>VUYV01000020.1:1428544-1438851 GCA_008711295.1 Anarhynchus alexandrinus | reverse complement strand
GAAGCTACAACTGGCCCTCCAGACATTCCCAGCTTTCACTCGAAACCGAAGGGGATTGCATCTACACTATTGATTTCTACCAGCCAGCACAGCTTTGCTGCTCGAGGGTGTGAAGCAGGGAGACCAGCCACACCAGCCAAACATCTCATAACATCTCATTTTGGTATATGGCAAGTTTGTTCTGGGGGCTGAGCTTGGAGGAGTACCATGACCTCCTCCCCTCCCCGTCTGACTGCGGTGCTCGGGAGAGTGAGTCATCCATTTTTCATGTGGAGCTCCCCATCGTTCCAAGGGAAAAGGCCATGCTTCCGGCATCCCTTGGCGCGTGAGTTTCCATTCATCTGTTGATGGCCAGGCAACATGCCATCCCCAGGACAAAATGGCTGCTGCTTAGTTCCTCTGCTATTACTGCACCCTTTAGGATTTTGCTAAATTTCTCCAAGATCTCCAAGTCTTTTGGACAGTCTGAGTGGAGAGAGCTCAGCGTCTGGAGATTTTGGTGTCAATCCCTCAGCGCACTCTGGCTAAATCAGAAAGATCACCTCTTCTTTTCCCTTGATTTCTGCAAGTACTGCACAGGGCAGGAGCGAATCAGACCTTTTGCCGCTGCAGCTCCATGTTTTCATGCAGCAGAGGTGCATCTGTCCCCATGGCTTGTCGACAGGCTCTGTTAACAGAAGATCTTCAGTAAAATGTTAGGGAACACAGTATCCCCTCTTGTCTCCTGGAGGGGGGAACATTAGATGAATAAATATCCCAAGGCAGGCCAGCCAAATCAGGCCCTCCTGATTTAGAAAAGTCAACCAAAGCAGACCGGGTGGTCATCAAGTGGTCCCCTCGCTTTGAGGGACACATAACACATCGCTTCTTGGTGGGATCAGCCAGCTTTCACCCTGGCGTGGACAAAACTCCCCTGTTTCACAGGAGGTGGTAAACAAGCCCTGGACCTCATCCCTTGGCCCCAGGGCACACAGTTGCGAAGCTCCTCTGATCAGTGTGGGAGGAAGCGCCTCCACCCTCTTTATGGCTGCCCGGTAATGAGCCCCAGCTGTAAGCCTCTCCCTTCCATGCCTGGAAGCCCAGGCTGGCCTCGCAGGGTGGGGCATGGCCTGTTTAACCCATTCCCTGGACGGACGGATGGATGGACAGATGGATGGACAGATGCTCCCCAGCTGCTGCTGAAGCACTGGGAGCCTCTCTCTGCTGGGCTGGCTGGCTGGGTTGTCAGAAAGGTGCCAAAAAGCTGGGGGTGCACAGGCGTGCGGGTTCGTGCGCTGGCGGGAGCAGCAATGGTTTTGCTCGCTCCCCGCTCGAAGGCGCACCAGGGAGTGACCTCTTCCCCGAAGGTGGCCGGGAGGTGTGGGGCTTGGCAGGAGGATGGGTTGTCCCCAACACCTTCTTCACCGAGCTGTTCCCGGTGGCTCCCGCCAGCACCGTCAGGCTGGGGTTGTCCATCCCACGAGCGTGCGGGTCCATGGGTTACTGCAGGGTGTCCTCTCCTTCCGCAGCCCCGCATCCCAGCAGCACCTGGGGCTTTGGCTCNTTTTTTTTTTTTTTTTTTTTAAGCAGCTTTTGTCCCTGAGAGAAAATCGGCGGCGAGGAACCGTCTCCGGCTGGCTCCCCCGTCCAGGCGCAGGCGAGTGGCCAGGCAGCCGCTGGTGTGATGCCTACGTAGCACCGCGCCACGGAGACGGGGCAAGGGGATTCCTGAGGTGACGGGGCTGAAGCGCGAGAGCGGAGCGGCGCTGGATGGTGAGAGGCTTTCTCTGCTCATATAGCTAATAGACTAATTAGCAAGGAGCTCGAAACTTGGCCGTGTTTGTTGTCAAATGCAGGCCCCTTTCCAAGTGGTGTTAACAGCCTTCCCTTTTCACTTCGGGCGCATTGTAGAGCCGGGGCTTTTCTGTCGCTTCACAGAGGATTCTTCATTTAGTAATGGATATAGGCTGAATAGCTGTTGCAGCTATAGGTGACACCAAGGGTCAGGAGCGAGGGGTGGCCGGGAGGGGGCGGGAAGGGGGCAGGGTCCCGGGGCTGGGAGAGCAGCGGGAGGCTGGGAGAGGGGATGGAGAGGACACTGACCCGGCCATGTGTGAGAGGCAGCCGGGCTGGGGGCGGCGGGGGGCTGCGGGCACGCTGCAGGAGGCCAGGGTGGATCGAGGGACTCGGCCAGCTGATGTCCCCATGGACCTGGTGGTGGAGGAGGGCGCCGACAGGCGAGAGAGGAGCTCATGGGCAAAGGTGCGCTTCCGAGCCAGAGGTACGGCTCCCCGTGCCATTTGCCCACTTCTAATTAAGATGCCAACGTTCGAGCGATCCCTTTGACAAACGCTCCCCTTTCACACGGGAGACAAAAAGTTCACAGAGGCGAAAGGCTGCCGGCGCTGGCAGGACGCTGGCAGCGTGCGGGCGAGGGGCGGGCGAGCTTCCCCACCGCCCCGCTGCCAATGCAAATCCCCCAGCGCAGCTGAGCCGAGCCCAGGGGAAACCGGGAGGGTTTCTGCTGGGTTCCCACAAGCGCGGGAGCCGAGGCTGTGCCTGCAATCACGTCTGCCCACAGGCAGCGGCCTTTGTAGGCAGCCTGGATAATGGTTATTCACTGCCGGCGGGAGCGGGGACTCGCGCCCCCGCGGTGCCACCCCTCCATCCGGACACCTGGCATTTCGGTTCTCTCCAGCCTCCCAACTGGTGTGCTCCCAGCTTTCCAAATTCATCTCCCCCTCGGGAGCATCGTCCCTTGGTTCCCTCTGGGGTGCCTGAGAGCAAAGCGGCCGGGGGCTTCTGGGGCGGCCCTGTCCCCTCAGGCGGGTGCTTTTTGCAGAGAGGGCAAGGCGAGGAGGAGAAGGCTTTGCAGGAGCTCGCCTGCGACCAAGGCTGGAGGCAGCGGAGATGCCTGCAGCCCTGGCTGTCCCTCAAGCACTCCGCGGTGCCTGAAACGATATAATTCACGCTTTCACCACACACTCAAACACCGCCCCAGCCAAAGCCAGGTGAGCACCTGCCAGCCGCCCTCAAATATTATCTGGGTGCCACGGCAAATATTAGGCACAGGGCCTGGATCGTGCCCAGCCTCCCCCCGAGCTCCGCGGAGGCTGCTTGCCCGCGGCAGGCCCGGCTTTCCCGCAGACGCTTGCAATGGCATGGCATCGCTGCTGCTGTTTTCTTTGGATTGGGGCCGACTGCTCATGGAAAAGCAGCCGAAGCAGCACGGGCGGCAGGTAGCGCAGAGCCGGGGGCAGGGGGGAAAGCCCTGCCAAAGCAATGGCTCACATCCCCGGCATGGCACGGTGGAAGTCGCCCAAAACCTCAGAAGTAGGATGGTGGTTTGGCAGAGTCATGACTCCGTGACAAAAGCCATGACTAAAAGTGTTTGACTTATCCACACTATTCATGCGATGCTTGGAGCCAGAAAAGATGTCCAAAAACATGTCCTCTCCTGCTGCCGGAGATCCAGGAGGAATTAGCTCCCTTTAATAGCAGCCAGGAGACCTAATATCAAACCAGGTATTTGCGCCCTCTTACGCCCTTGCCACTTACTGCCACGCTTTGGCCCCTGTAAAATCTGTTTGAAGACCATCCAATGAGCACTCCATGTAAACCCAAGGTTAGCCAGCCCACGGGCTGCCTGGGGGCTGGTCACGGTGTGTGGAGAGTGACTAGCCACCGAGTTACTCTGGCTGTGCTCCTCTTCCCCAACTGAGCCTCCAGCCAGGTGGCAACAAGGCCAGAAAGACTTCTGAGGTTGCTGTGCCGCCTGACGAGGTGCTGAACCCCAGCACCGACGAGCTCAGGATCTCACTATTTGGACCTTGGAGCCGAAGTTTTCCATGAACGTCAGCCTCTAGTCTGGAAAATAAGTTTGGCGACAGGGTCAGGTTTCCAGCCGAGAAGAATGAATGATCTCACTACCAAGCGGGCTATTTCCAGAGCGGCGTTTCCCAAACGGAGCGCTCTGGTGCTAAGCTCCCCCAAAAGCAGCGTTGGCGGTACATGACGGGGCCAGGCTGTTTCCCAGTGTGCCAGTTCGGCTTCATCATTTCCTTCACTCTCCCTCCTTGTGTTAGGGATTTCAGTGCTGAGACCTGGCTGCTTTTGTGCTTCCTGCTTCTTTCTATGTTTGCCTTTCTGGGTCTGGATGTCTCCTCAGTTTTCTGAATGCTGGTAATTCCCACCCATTCATCTCCCTTCTAAACTCTGTTTTGAGTTCACACATCTATTAACTTGTTGCTCGTTTGGGATCTGGGCCTAGAGGCTGGGCAATGATGGAGGCAGTCTCTGTCCCAGTAGTTCTCAGTTTCAACAACCCCTGTAATTCCCTTTGAGCAACCTCTTCCCTTCTAGTCCTTTCAGTTTTTCCCTTAACTCGGCTCCTTCCTTCTGCACCTTCCCCATCACTTCTTTTGCTTTTCATCCCTGCTTTCTACTCATCCCAGCTCCTCCCTCTGCTACTTCTTGGCCCCTCTTTTTCCTGTTCCCCAGTGACCCGCTTGCTTCCCAGGAGGAGACAGGGAAGAGGCACGGTCGTCCTCACTGTGCTTGTACCTCTGGGACAAAGCCGTAAATGGCGGTTTAATGGCTTTAAAATGGAAGAGGGCAGGTTTAGATTGAACATTAGGAAGAAGTTTTTCACTTTAAGGGTGGTAAGGCACTGGAACAGGTTGCCCAGAGAGGTTGTTGAGGCCCCATCCCTGGAGGTGTTCAAGGCCAGGCTGGACGTGGCCTTGGGCAACCTGGTCTAGTGGGAGGTGTCCCTGCCTATGGCAGGGGGGTTGGAACTCGATGATCTTCAAGGTCCTTTCCAACCTAAACCATTCTATGATTCTATGATTCTAAACGCAGAGGCGTAGCATCCCGACGTTGGCAGCAGAGGGACAAGCATGGGCTGACACAGGAGAAGATTTCAAGGCATTTGGACAGAGCCCCAGTAAGTAGCCTCAGCCTAATACACCTTGTTATTCCTGCAGGCAGCTCCCTCCTTGCTTTTCGGAGCAGTGCTGGTGGGAAGGATGGAGGAATAGGTGGAGGATGGGTGGGAAGCCTGCCAGCGGCACAAAGCTCTCCCACCATGGGATTTAGCTGTCTCCACCTTTGCCCGGAGTGGGGCACTGGGGGGGACATCAGTGCTGGTGTGCAGGCAGAGGATCCCAGGGGGACCTGGCAGAGCTGAGGGCCCCTGGGGAAAGCAGGAAAGCGGCTGGGCAGGCGATAACCCCAGAACACAATGCCCTGGCTGAGCTCTCCACACAGACACAGTCGGAGAAGCGGCTGCTCCCATTTCCTATGGCAAAGAGCAGCCTCCCAGCAGCACTGCCCTGGGAAAGGTCTGCGCCCGCTAAAGGGCCACTGGTGTTAGGGGAAGCTGCGATAGCTGGCAGCAGGCGGGGATCGGCCCTCGCTGCCTGGCTGGACTGACAAGCTTGGCATCTTTCGCATCTCCTTTTTCTGTGTTGTCAGCAGGACCCGGCTTCCCTCAACTGCCTCCGGATGTAATGCTCCCAGTGGAGTTACGTCTGACTGGTTTTCAGAGGCAGAAAGGGAGAACCAGACTTCCTCTGACATCCACTTGGTGTAAGCGCTCACCTTTTCTGCCGTGAGCGGCAGAAAGCTCAAAACTGTCAAACAAACAGGTCTTGGAGAATATGGGAGAGCAGGTTCTCCACAGTCTTGCTTTCCTGTCTCAGCAGCGCCCTGCTGAATTTGCTCCACAGACACCAGAAACAAGTCTCCGCAGTGGCCGGCCTTGCCCATGTGCCATGGGCTCTTCTTCCCGCTTCCTCTGCTGCTGCTGTCACAGGCTCTGAGCTCATCTGGTCATGCCCTTTGCAATGAAGAAGCTGAGGAAGGAAATGCTGGTGGTGCCCATCTGCAACAGCCTGGGCAAGGAAGGGAGACGCTGTGCTGGGCATGGAGCTGGCAAGCTGTCTGCAGCCAGCCGGCACCCAGCATGGGATGGGCAGAGCTGTACGGGAGAGCAGGGCCTTTTGCTTAGCCTCATGGCGGCAAAGAGGTTGTCACATCACCCCAGTGCTGTGCCCAGTGGTCTGAAATGAAGTCCAACATGCTTTTGTTGGATCTTGCTATGCCTTGGCCAACAGGCCAAGATGCCTTTCCACTAGAAGCGCAACACTGAACAGGCCCCATGTTTGGAGGGCTCTCTAAGGTTGGTTTGGACTCAGGGGCTTGGACTCCGTTTGCACCTCTACCTATCTCAGCTGCTCAGCTCAGGCCACCTGGATCAAAGGCTCAACCTTCCTCACTGAACACTGCAAAGGCAGTTTCCAGGATGGGGTGAATGAAGGATGTGATTAGATCTGGCTTATCTGCCTCCTTTGTTTAAGGGAATGGGATGGCAGCCCATCTCCAATCTAACTTTGTCCAGTTTTATAGATCATAGAATCATAGAATCATAGAATGGTTTAGGTTGGAAAGGACCTTGAAGATCATCAAGTTCCAACCCCCCTGCCATAGGCAGCATAGGCAGGGACACCTCCCACTAGACCAGGTTGCTCAAAACCCCTTCCAGCCTGGCCTTAAACACTGCCAGGGATGGAGCTTCCACAACTTCCCTGGGCAATCTGTTCCAGTGCTTCACCACCCTTAAAGGGAAAAATGTTTTCCTAATATCTAATCTAAATCTACCTTTTTCCAGTTTGAAGCCATTCCCCTTCATCCTATCACTCCATGCCCTTGTNGCCTTGGGCAACCTGGTCTAGTGGGAGGTGTCCCTGCCTATGGCAGGGGGGTTGGAACTCGATGATCTTCAAGGTCCTTTCCAACCTAAACCATTCTATGATTCTATGATTCTAAACGCAGAGGCGTAGCATCCCGACGTTGGCAGCAGAGGGACAAGCATGGGCTGACACAGGAGAAGATTTCAAGGCATTTGGACAGAGCCCCAGTAAGTAGCCTCAGCCTAATACACCTTGTTATTCCTGCAGGCAGCTCCCTCCTTGCTTTTCGGAGCAGTGCTGGTGGGAAGGATGGAGGAATAGGTGGAGGATGGGTGGGAAGCCTGCCAGCGGCACAAAGCTCTCCCACCATGGGATTTAGCTGTCTCCACCTTTGCCCGGAGTGGGGCACTGGGGGGGACATCAGTGCTGGTGTGCAGGCAGAGGATCCCAGGGGGACCTGGCAGAGCTGAGGGCCCCTGGGGAAAGCAGGAAAGCGGCTGGGCAGGCGATAACCCCAGAACACAATGCCCTGGCTGAGCTCTCCACACAGACACAGTCGGAGAAGCGGCTGCTCCCATTTCCTATGGCAAAGAGCAGCCTCCCAGCAGCACTGCCCTGGGAAAGGTCTGCGCCCGCTAAAGGGCCACTGGTGTTAGGGGAAGCTGCGATAGCTGGCAGCAGGCGGGGATCGGCCCTCGCTGCCTGGCTGGACTGACAAGCTTGGCATCTTTCGCATCTCCTTTTTCTGTGTTGTCAGCAGGACCCGGCTTCCCTCACCTGCCTTCAGATGTAATGCTCCCAGTGGAGTTACATCTGACTGGTTTTCAGAGGCAGAAAGGGAGAACCAGACTTCCTCTGACATCCACTTGGTGTAAGCGCTCACCTTTTCTGCCGTGAGCGGCAGAAAGCTCAAAACTGTCAAACAAACAGGTCTTGGAGAACACAGGAGAGCAGGTTCTCCACAGTTTCGCTTTCCTGTCTCAGTAGCGCCCTGCTGAATTTGCTCCACAGACACCAGAAACAAGTCTCCGCAGTGGCCGGCCTTGCCCATGTGCCATGGGCTCTTCTTCCCGCTTCCTCTGCTGCTGCTGTCACAGGCTCTGAACTCATCTGGTCATGCCCTTTGCAATGAAGAAGCTGAGGAAGGAAATGCTGGTGGTGCCCATCTGCAACAGCCTGGGCAAGGAAGGGAGACGCTGTGCTGAGCATGGAGCTGGCAAGCTGTCTGCAGCCAGCCGGCACCCAGCATGGGATGGGCAGAGCTGTATGGGAGAGCAGGGCCTTTTGCTTAGCCTCGTGGCGGCAAAGAGGTTGTCATGTCACCCCAGTGCTGTGCCCAGTGGTCTGAAATGAAGTCCAACATGCTTTTATTGGATCTTGCTATGCCTTGGCCAACAGGCCAAGATGCCTTTCCACTAGAAGCGCAACACTGAACAGGCCCCACGTTTGGAGGGCTCTCTAAGATTGGTTTGGACCCAGGGGTTTGGACTCTGTTTGCACCTCTACCCATCTCAGCTGCTCAGCTCAGGCCACCTGGATCAAGGGCTCACCCTTCCTCACTGAGCACTGCAAAGGCAGTTTCCAGGATGGGATGAATGAAGGATGTGATTAGACCTGGCTCATCTGCCTCCTTTGTTTAAGGGAATGGGATGGCAGCCAATCTCCAATCTAACTTTGTCCAGTTTTATAGATCATAGAATAATAGAATGGTTTAGGTTGGAAGACCTTGAAGATCATTGAGTTCCAACCCCGCTGCCATAGGCAGCATAGGCAGGGACACCTCCCACTAGACCAGGTTGCTCAAAACCCCATCCAGCCTGTCCCTAAACACCGCCAGGGATGGAGCTTCCACAGCTTCTCTGGGCAACCTGTTCCAGTGCTTTACCACCCTTAAAGGGAAAAATGTTTTCCTAATATCTAATCTAAATCTACCTTCTTCCAGTTTGAAGCCATTCCCCCTCATCCTATCACTCCATGCCCTTGCAAAAAGTCCTTCCCCAGCTCTCCTGTAAGCCCCCTTTAGGTACTGGAAGGCTGCAAAAGGTCTCCCTGGAGCCATTTCTTCTCCAGGCTGAACAACCCCAACTCTCTCAGCCTGTCCTCACAGGAGAGGTNAGGAGAGGTGGTCCAGCCCTCTGATCATCTTCGTGGCCCTCCTCTGGACCTGCTCCAACAGGTCCATGCCTTTCCTATGTTGGGGGCTCCAGAGCTGGACGCAGTACTCCAGGTGGGGCCTCATGAGACCAGAGTAGAGGGGCAGAATCACCTCCCTAGATATGTAATTACTCCTCTGCTTCAAGAAACCTGGATTATTATTTGGCACCCCGCATACGGAAAATTAATATTTTGCTGGGACTGGGAGTATAAATCACAAATCCGCTGTGTATGCGGTGTGTTAAAGGGCCTTCAGACGCGCTGCAGGGCAGGAGCGAGGGGCAGGGGCAGAGCCGGGGGCCCGGGGCTGGGCCAGCAACCCGCTGTAAGGACACGGAGATGAGAAGTGCTGCCTTCACGCAGCAGTTGTTACGTGTCAGGCCTGCTTACGTGCTTAATGCTCTTCAGTGCTTTTGCCCTCTGATAGCCAGAGGCTAGATAGTGGTCTGCTACAGCGAGTAACTGAGAAATGAATAAAATATTTACAAGCACAGCTGGTGTGAGCTCAAAAGGTGGTGTTCCTGCCTCCCTACGATATTTGCCTCTCCCTGCCCGCAGCCTTTTTTCGTGTTTCCCATGAGAAGGGCCGAGGCTCTGCGGCCATGCTCTGCTGGGCTGTTCTGCAAGGGACACCCAGCAGAGGAGGTAACCTGCCACCCAGGAGCACCTCAGCACCTTGAAAAGGCACCAGCCACCCCACACAGCCCCATGTGCTACCATATCCCCTTGGGTTTGTCTGCTGGGGAGCGAACATATTTCTCGGAGGATTTCAGTGGGTCTGCTTTACTCCGAGGAGCAGTTGAAATGGATCGGATATACCGAAAGTGAGCAAACGCAGGCGCGGATGGCGGCAAAACGCAGCTGACAGCCACCGGCACGAGAGCGGTGACCCACAGAGGCTGCTGCGGGCTCTGTCCCTGCTGCTGCCTCCCCAGAGAGCTGCAGTAGTACGTGCTCTCCGGGACGTAGGGTGCACCTTGGTTGCGGTGTTGATATATTCTTAGTCTTGGCAAGGATGGGTTTGAGTAGCCAAGTTACTACGTGCCTATTGTCCAGTGAGTGGTATTACAGGGACTTTCCTACCCCAGCGGTGTCACCCACGTGTGTGTAACCGTTACTGACAGCTGCTGACTCATGGTTTCTGCACACCTCTGGCTCTGGAGACTGCTCTCTGGTCTCCAAAACAGCTGGAAATCTCGTTCATTTTCAGGAGATGATGAGGAGAAGGAGACTAAGAATTAATTAACTCCCAGCTGGCCCATGACATAATGCACAGAGGTGCGCATGAAGAAACCACATCTTATAAAATGCTCCTCTGAGTCTGCCCCTTCCCTTCCCTTCCCTTCCCTTCCCTTCCCTTCCCTTCCCTTCCCTTCCCTTCCCTTCCCTTCCCTTCCTCTTTACATGAATTTGATATGAATGTAGGGGAAAGTGTGTCTGAGTGTGCAATGTGAATTTTTGGGTGCATTTGGCATTTTGGGG